>PITA01021528.1:0-32506 GCA_004023965.1 Spilogale gracilis
GGCATGGAAAGCAGCAAAGGAGAAGCCGCTCTGTACGCTTCCGGGCGCCGAGGTTACCCGGCGGTGGGAACCGTTGGCGAGCTGGTGGCTTGTGTAGTGCTAGGCGCCCGAGAGGAGGACGAGGAGGGTGAGCTTGGGATAGGGCCCCGTAGAGTGTCCATAGTTTGATACCCCTAAGATGTTAGTGGAAGGGGATTCTTGGTAGCAAGAGAGGTAAGTGAATAGAGGTTGCAGAGGCTCTTAAGCCGAAGGCAGTTGCTTAACCAACTGAGCCACCCAGGCGTCCCTGAAAGAAGAGTTTTCAAGCTAAATCTTTTCTAGTGAAAACTCGATCTATTCCAGAGTAAGTAATGGCAACACAGAACATGGAGTCTAGTGTGCCTGCTAGAGTAACGAGGAGTAATTGTGGGGATGAACAAATCATCGACAGCCTGTACCTCTGCCTTAATGTCTCTAATCTTCCCATAACATGCACATGCAGTTGCAGTCTCAATTTCCCTTCTGTCTCGGTTAAGGGGATATTAGGCTGTTGCCTTCCCTATGTATGGCCGACCCCACAGATAATGAGTTAAGACCGCAGAACTTTCCAAGTGTCACATTCCTGGTACTGTCATACATAAAATTCAGTCCCGGAATCTTTGAAATATGAATGTTACATGTCATTACCTCTTTTTTCCCCAGTCACTTGCAAATCATTTCCTCCTGTTTCATACTTCTATATGAAGTGCTTGTTGAAAGAGAATTGCTGAAAAGTCACAGCAAGAGCTATGTTGGAGTTAGCTTTGGTACCAATTATGCAGGGTAAATTCCTGTGATTTAGTAAATGGGGATGACAGCTTCAAAGATTAATTAAAGTTGTTGAGGGACAGGACCAGACAGTAGTATAGCCCATTTTTTAAAAAATATTATACTTATTTGAGAGAGAGAGCATGAGAGGGGATAAGGTCAGAGGGAGAAGCAGACTCCCCACGGTGCTGTGAGCCCAGTGCAGGGTTCAATTCCGGTACTCCAGGATCATGACCTGAGCTGAAGGCAGTGGCTTAACCAAGTGAGCCACCCAGGTGCTCCAGCCCATCTTTCTCTACTGTCCCCACACCTTCCTCCTCGCCCCCCCCCCCCCGCCAGGGAGGGGTTCAGAGAGACAATAAAAGAATGCAAACAACAAATACTGAAAGAGAAAATGCCATCTCTGGGCATTTGAGTGGCTCAGTTGGTTGAGCATCTGCCTTCAGCTCAGGTCATTTTTCCAGGGTCCTGGGATCGACCTCCTCCCACCCCATCGGGCTCATCAGTGGGGAGCCTGCTTCTCCTTTCCCTCTGCCTGCTGCTCCCCCTGCTTGTGCTCTCTCTCTGGCAAATAAATAAGGAAAATCTTTTTTAAAAAAAAAAAAAAACAGAAAGAAAAGAAAATGGCATCTCTTTTTCTTCTTAATTAGACTTATAAACTGTTCTTTACTACTTACAGTCATTTAACCATGTGTTCATTTTAACAGTTGCTTTCTTTCACAACAGTCTGTATGTTGATATCATCTGGCCTCGGAATTCAATCCCATCAATCATTCATTCCTGGAATGAATGATGATCATACTCAAAGGAACTTTTTTAAAAGTTGGAATGTAATTGACATCCCATAAAATTCACTCTTTTATTTTTTTTAAGATTTTATTTATTTATTTGACACAGAGAGAGATCACAAGTAGGCAGAGAGGCAGGCAGAGAAAGAGGAGGAAGCAGGCTCCTTGCTGAGCAGAGAGCCCAATGCGGCCTCGATCCCAGGACCCTGAGATCATGACCTGAGCTGAAGGCAGAGGCTTTAACTCACTGAGCCACCCAGGCGCCCCAAAAGTTTTTAATATTGATGAAGTCTAATTTTATTATTTCTTTTGTTGCTTGTGCTTTAGTGTTACATCTAAGAAACCTTTGTCCAGTCCAAGGTCATGAAGGTTTATGCCTTTGTTTTCTTCTGAAAGTTTCTACTAAGAGTTTTATTAATTCAGCTCTCAGCTTTAGATGTTTTATCCAGTTAATTTTTTATATTGTGTGAGGTAGGTAGATTTTATTCTTTTGCATGTGGAGATTCAGTTGTCCCAAGATGATTTGTTAAAAAGACCATTACTTTCCTCATTGAATTGTCATGGCACCGTTGTCAAAAATCAATTGGCTGTAAATATAAGGTTTATTTCTAGAATCTGGTTCTAGTCTAATGACCTATCCTTATGCCAGTACCACACTGTGACTATTGTAACTTTGAAGTAAATTTTGAAATTGGATTGTGTGAGTCCTTCAATTTTGTTCTTCCTTTTCAACATTATTTTTAGCTATTCTGGGTCCCTTATGTTTCCATGTGCATTTTACCATCAATTTGTCAATTTCTGCAACCCAAGCAGCTGGGATTTTGATAGTGATTGCTTAAAATCTGTAGACCAATTTAGGAAGTATTGTTATCTTAACAATATTGTCTTCCAATTCGTGACCATGGGATGTCTTTCCATTTATTCACATCTTTATTTTCTTTTGACTATATTTTATAGTTGTCCATACTATTATATATATAATACATTACATTTTATAGTTTTAAAAGTTATAGTTTATATATATTATAAATATATATATAACTCTGGTACTTCTGTTTGTTAAATTTAGTCCTAAGAAATTTATTATGTTCAATACTACTCATAAATGGAATTGCTCCCTTAATTTCATTTTTTTTTTAAAGATTTTATTTATTTATTTGACAGAGAGAAACACAGCGAGAGAGGGGACACAAGCAGGGGGAGTGAGAGAGGGAGAAGCAGGCTTCCCGCCGGGCAGGGAGCCTGATGCGGGGCTCAATCCTGGAACTCCGGGATCATGACCCGAGTGGCCCTCTTAATTTCATTTTTGATTGTTCATTGCCAATTTATAGAAATACAATTGATTTTTGTATATTGATCTTGTATCCTGCCATCTTATGAACTTGTTTATTCTAACTTGTGTGTATGTCTGTTTATCCCTTAAGATTTTTTTTGCAGGGGCGCCTGGGTGGCTCAGTTGGTTGAGCGACTGCCTTCAGCTCAGGTCATGATCCTGGAGAGCCGGGATCGAGCCTCACATTGGGCTCCCTGCTCGGTGGGAAGCCTGCTTCTCCCTCTTCTCACTGCCCCTGCTTGTGTTCCCTCTCTGGCTGTGTTTCTCTCTGTCAAATAAATAAAATCTTAAAAAAAAAAAAAAAGATTTTTTTTGCAAATGAGATATGTGATTTGTGAGTAAAGGTAGTTTTACTTCTTCCTTTCTACTTTGAATGCATTTTATTTCTTTTTCCCTGCCCTGGCTAGAACCTCCAGTATAATATTGAGTAGACGTGGCAAGAGCCAATTGTCTTTTTTTTTTTTTTTTAAAGCTTTATTTATTTATTTATTTGACAGAAAGAGAGGGAACACACACAAGTAGGCAGAGCAGCAGGTAGTGAGAGAGTGGGAAGCAGGCTCCTCACTGAGCAGAGAGCCTGATGCGGGGCTCGATCCCAGGACTCTAAGATCACCATCTGAGCCGAAGGCAGATGCTCAACTGACTACGCCGCCCAGTCACCCCAAGAGCCACTTGTCTTTTTCCTGATCATAGGAGGAAAGTATTCAGTCTTTAACCACTATGTGTGATGTTAGCTGTGGATTTTTCAGAGATATCTTTTTTTTTTTTTTTTAAGATTTTATTTATTTGACAGAGAGAAACACAGCCAGAGGGGGAACACAAGCAGGGGGAGTGAGAGAGGGAGAAGCAGGCTTCCCGCCGAGCAGGGAGCCCGATGTGGGACTCGATCCCAGGTCTCCAGGATCATGACCTGAGCTGAAGCCAGTCGCTCAACCAACTGAGCCACCCAGGCGCCCCCAGAGATACGTTTTTATCAAGTTGAGTATATTCCCTTCTATTCCTAGTTTGAGTGTTGGATTGTTTCACATTTTTTTTTCATCTGTGAGTTGATCATCTGGTTTCTGTTTTATTAGTATGGTTTGTTGTATTTTATTTATTAATATTATGTTTTAATTAATATGATTTTTAACTATGGTATATTGATTTTTCTATGTTGAACCAACCTTGCATTCCTAGGATAAATCCCAGTTTGTCAAGATGTGCCATCCTTTTTATATGTTGCTGGATTTGATTTGCTCATATTTTGTTGAGTTTTATGTCAATATTCACAAGTGATATAAGTTTATAGTTTTCTTTTGATGTCTTTGTGTGATTTTGATATGAGGGCAATACTGGCTTAATAGAGTGATTTGGAGAGTTTTCTTCTGTTTTTTGGAAGAGTTTATGAAGGATTGGTGAGTCTTCTTTAAACATTTGGTATATTGAGACACCTGGGTGGCCCAGTCAGTTAAGCATCTGCCTTCAGCTCAGGTCATGATCCCAGGGTCCTGGGATCGAATTCCACATGGGGCTCCTTGCTCATTGAGGTAGCCTGTTTCTCCCTCTGCCTGCCACTCCCCCTGCTTGTGCTCGCTCATGTTCTCTTCCTGACAAATAAGTAAATAAAATCTCTATAAACAAACAAACAAACAAACATTTGGTATATTCACCCTTGAAGCCATCAAGTCCTGGGCTTTTCTTTGTGGGAAATTTTAAATTACTAATTCAATTTCTTTACTTGTCATATTCAGGTTGCCTATTTCTTCTTGAGTCAGTTTTGTTTTGTTTTTAAAGATTGTATTTGTTGGGCACCTGAGTGGCTCAGTGGGTTATATAAAGCCTCTGCTTTCAGCTCAGGTCATGATCTCAGGGTCCTGGGATCAAGGCCAGCATCGGGCTCTCTGCTCGGCAGGGAGCCTGCTTCCTCCTCTGCTCTCTCTGCCTGCCTCTCTGCCTACTTGTGATCTCTCTCTATCAAATAAATAAATAAAATATTTTTTAAAAATTGTATTTATTTATTTGCTAGAGAGAAACAGAGCTAGAGAAGGGAACACAAGCAGAGGGAGTGAGAGAGGGAGAAGCTGTATTCCCACTGAGCAGGAAGCCAGGGCTCCATCCTGGGACTCCAGGATTATGACCTGAGCCAAAGGCAGACGTTTAACGACTGAGCCACTCAGGCACCCCTTGAGTCAGTTTTAGTAGTTTGAGTCTTTTTAGGAATCTCCCCTTTTCATCTAAGTTCTCTAATATGTTGGTACACAATTGTTTATGGTAATCCCTTATAATCCTTTTTATTTTTGTAAAGTTGGTGGTGCTGTCCCCCTCCCCCCTGCTTAAATTACTGATTTTTAGTAATCTGAGCCTTCTCTCTTTTTTTCTTTATTAGTCTAACTAAAGGTTTTGCAATTCATCTTTTTAAAGAACCAACTTTGGGTTTCATTGATTTTTCTCTTTTATTAATTCCTATTCTAATCTTTTATCATTTTTATCTTTCTGCTAGTTTTGAGCTTGGCTTGATCTTTTTCTAGTTTCCTAAGTTGAAAGTCTAGGTTATTGATCTGCAGGAACTTTCTTTTTAGATTGAAACTGGAGTTGATGATTATATTCCTTAAAATAATCCTTCCAGAATATGATTATGAGGAAGAATTAGCTTTTTGGAATTTTCTTAGGAACAAACACTATTTGCTTATTAAGATAGATATTCAAAACAGAACATGAGTCAGCAACATTATGGTATTTAAAAGTAAGAACAGAATTAAATGCAGAAATAAAACCTATAGGAAATTCCCATTCTCAACACTCATCAAATTTGGGAGTGTTTTTTTCAGTCTTGGGAATCAGATAAATCACACTGCAATTTAAAACTTTGACTTTATATCAACTCCTGCTCAAAACTCAATACAATCATTATTATAGCTAGTTACCATATAAGGTAACTTTGAAGAGCTGGGGATAACCAACTCTCCTCGGTTAATTTGAAACAGAAGAGAGCAATTGTTATACAAAGTTGGATATAGTCTTCCTTAAAATCCATTCTCTACATCCTTTTTCGGTGCCCCTATCTTTGATATTTAATGCATGCTACAGGTATCTTCTATTTTTCTTCCTTCCTTAATTTCTTTCTTATCCCTTAAATTGTTATTTGATTGCAGTCTCTTTTCATTATACAAACAGGTCTTTGCTTTGAACACAACTGATTTGTTAGATATTTTAGTTTCTCATCAAACATGGTTTTGCTGTGCATAACATTTTCTTTGGCCAACTGCAGCAATTTCCCATAGTTACTAGGTCACTCCTCTGGCATTTGGGTATGCAGTCATGGTAACTCCCATTTTCTTTTGTAATCCAATACCTTCCATTTATTTTTTTATTTTTTATTTATTTTTAAAAGATTTTATTTATTTATTTGACAGAGAAATCACAAGTAGGCAGAGAGGCAGGCAGAGAGGAGGAAGCAGGCTCCCCGCAGAGCAGAGAGTCCAGTGCGGGCCTCCATCCCAGGACCCTGAGATCATGACCTGAACCGAAGGCAGAGGCTTTAACCCACTGAGCCACCCAGGCGCCCCAATACCTTCCATTTAGATAGGTTACTTAAATGATAACTTTTCTATATTTCTGCTTGCAAATTAAAAAAAAAAAATTACCTCTATTGCTCCCTGTCCCAGTTTTTCAGTCATTCCACAATTTCATGACATAAAGGAAAGAACATTGAAAAGGCTAAGAGAAAAGCAACTACAATGATTAGATGGTCATTGTAAACTTATTCAACTTTAAAGGTGTGATTATTCAGACACAAGAGAAGAAAGTCAAGTAAAAACCTAATAGTTATGTAGTCTTGTGAAACTTTGGTGTTCAGAGGCTGATTGCTACATGCTTTTTCCTTCTCTAGGAGGACAGAAAGTAGGCTTTGGATGTAACATAAAGACCTTGGATGAGACAATTTTTTCTAAAGTGAGAACAAAGGAATGAGTTGCTTGGGAAGTAATGTTCTTTTAAGATACAATGGACACTCATTCATCTGGATTTGTTTAGGTGTGGTCCTGGCTGAAATCAAAGAGAAGGATCAGATAACTTCATGCTTTTTCAATTTAATATACCCACTAGATTCTTAATTAGGAAAAGGGAAGATGAGCAAGATTCTGCCCAGGATCCTAACAATGATCAGCCTTAGGGAATCATTTTAAAAGCATCTGATTTGCTTTAGTACTTAGGTCTTTAGTACTTAACCAAACTGACTATGTAATGAAAATTTCTAGTGCCTAGGTTTTATAGGGTAGAAGGAGGAGACGAGTCAAATGGCCAAGCACTTCATGTTAAGGTCAGTGAGATTCTCCTTGCTGTAGTTCTGTTTTGACTGTTCTGGACAACATCAAATTAGTTTCAGTGGCTTGATTCTAGGCCAAGATTCTGGCAGCAGATTGTAGTCTTCCTGATTTGCTCAATCTCATTGGATTTTTCTCTCTCTCGTATTTTTCTTTCCTTTAGGCTGAGGGTAAAAAGCTGGGATTGGTTGGCTGGGTCCAAAACACTGACCAGGGCACAGTGCAAGGACAACTGCAAGGTCCTAGCTCCAAAGTGCGGCACATGCAGGAATGGCTAGAGACCCGAGGAAGTCCCAAATCACATATCGACAGAGCAAACTTCAGGAATGAGAAAGTCATTGTAAAGTTGGATTACTCAGATTTCCAGATTGTGAAATAATGGCCTGAATTTAAATTTTCTAAGATAAACTCACGGGTTTTGTTTTTATTGTTAATATAGAACTAATCTGTGTTCACTATTAGAATTGGTCAGTAAGTTATGTTAGTATCATATATTTGAATATTACTGTATATTGTATGTATGATAGAAAGATGACAACCTCTACACAATAAGTAAATAAAAATACATTAGAACCTTTTGCATAGGGTACTGTCTTTATCTTTGCTGAACTTCATCTGGGGCAAAATAAGAGGTATTTATTCAGTAAACATCTGTGGGAAGAGAATTTTGATGTAGTTTAGAGGGAGCTGAAAGAAAAAGCAGTTACTCGGAATCGCTTGTTTTTATTTTTTTTTATTTTTTATTTTTTAAAAGATTTTATTCATTTGACAAAGAGAAACACTGCGAGAGAGGGAACACAAGCAGAGGGAGTGAGAGAGGGAGAAGCAGGCTTCCCGCTGAGCAGAGAACCCATGTGGGTTCAATCCCGGATCTCCGGGATCATGACCTGAGCCAAAGGCAGTCGCTCAACCAACTGAGCCACCCAGGCGCCGGAATCACTTGTTTTTAAAAAAGTTTTGTTTATTTATTTGACGGAGAGAGCACAAAGCAGGGGCAGAGGCAGAGGGGGAGGGAGAAGCAGGGTCCCTGCCTAGTAGGGAGCCAAATTCTGGGCTGGATCTCAAGACCCTGAGATCATGACCTTAGCCAAAAACAAACGCTTAACCAACTGAGCCACCCAGGTGCCCCTAAATCACTTTTTTACATGGTTTCTATGAAGTTTTCTTCAGGAAATTACACACCTAATAATAACAAATCCCACAATTTCAATTTGTTAGGTATTCAAATGACATTTTGGACTAATTTTACTTTTCTGGAGTTTCTGCTGTCACTCCTTTCCTCCAGGCAAGGATTTCATATAAAGCAATGTTATATCACAGACCCTCAGCCCACTCCCAATTCATATGTTGAAGTCTTAACACTCAGTACCTCAGAATGTGACAATCTGGAGATAGAACCTTTAGAGAGGTAATTAAAAGGTTAAATGAAATCATTAGAGTAAGCCCCAATCCAATATGCCCAGTGTCCTTAAAGAGGAAATTGGACACAGATATGTATGTGCACAGAGGACAGAACATGTGAAGACAGAGGAAGAAGACAGCCATCTACAAGCCATGAAGAGAGGTCTCAGAAGAAAATCAACTTATCAACACCTTGACCTCAGACTTCTAGCCTCCAGAACTGACAAAATAAATTTTTGTTATTTAAGCCACTCCAGCTGGTATTTTATTAGGGCAGCCCTACAAGCAATAATCAGGATTTTGCTTCCTCAGCCCTTACGTTTCCCAGTTCTGCTTGGTCAGCCATTACACCAGGTATACAGCAAATGCTTACTGGATTTAACAAGTTTGTCATAAATTAAAATTTTTGAAAATAATAGGTTTCAATGAAAATGAGACAGAAAGCAAAAACTGAGGATTGGTTAATAATTTTCCAAACGCTTATTCTCACAGTGTTCTTACAGCATTAGGAATATATCAAAAAAAGTAAATGAAAGGACTCTTGGTGTCCTTACCTGTAAATTAAGAAGGTTGGGCTAGTTTCTCAGTCTTCCACCTCTGAAATGCTATGACTCTATAAGATGGAAGGCTGTGAATTTATTTGTCCACTGAGTGCCTAACAGGACAGGCACTGTAAACAGAATCTAAAATCCCTACCTTCGAATGGTTTACATTCTAATGAGAGAAGACCTACAAAACACAAATAACATATATATTGAATTAAATGGTAGATAGTACGTGCGAAGGAGGAAGGGGGAAAGGAAAACGAGAAAAGCATAAGTGAAAATTGCTGGAAACATCCTTTCACATCATGCTGGGGGGGATAAGAATTGAGAACTCCGGGTACCATTGCGAAGAGACCCCCCCCAACACTCACGTAGTTTCCCAATCGGAGAACAGCTGGTGCGCATGCGCGTTTGGGTGTCAACAACGAACGCGCATTCCCAGCAAGTCACCTCGGAAGCGCACGCTCGTGGCGCGTGCATGAACCCCTCGAGCCGATGTGCGCGCGCCCCGCGTCCGAGGCGGTTGGTAGCCGGGAGTTGGTGAAGCGCGGTTGGAGGTGACTTGGGGGGAAAACAGGCGTCGAAAGGACGGTTCCGGGAGCCCTTCTAATGGCGGAAGGGCCCTGACGACCGCCGCGGGCGTGTTTGGGATCCCGCTGCCCCAGGGGCTGCAGGAGTCCTCGTGCGTCCGGGGCGCCGGGCCGGGCCTGCGAGTTGGGGGAGGGGACAGGGTGGAGCCTGAGCCTAGGGAACCTGCGGCGGCGGTCCTGCCCCCCGCCCCCCAACCCCCCAACCCCCGGAGCTTTCACAGCTGGGGAGCCGGGCCCTGAGAAGAGTGGGATGTCATCAAGAAATCGTTACGTTGGGTAACAGCCGGAATACCAGTTAAATGTTTACCTCTCCTGTGCTGCCGGCTGCAAAGTTCCTTACCTTAAAAAACGTCGAATCTGCGATTATAGGTCTGGTGTGCCCGAGTTTGAAAAGCTAGCCGTCCCACTTGCGAGATGACCAGTTCATGCTGCTCTCTCACCTGTGAAGGAGGGAGGACACCTTTAGTGGCGCTATAATCTTGTATTTTACACCTGACAGGAAAGCCTAAAATCAAGTTCAGACAGCTCCAGACCATCACTACTGTGGAGAAGGTAGTGTGTAGCCATCTGAAAACTTAATGTGTGAACAAGATTTAAAAATCAGATGATACAGAGAAGTGGATAATGCAAAGGAAATTCCTGCCTTACCTTTTTCCATTCCCAGTCTCTTCCCTCCGAGGAAACATTTCTCCAGTAATAATAAGGAATAATAATCTCTAAATGCCCATCTTTTCTTGATACAACAGTTTGATTTTTTTAATTTCCTGTCTTCACACTTCATGAGGAGTTTTTACTAAAAGTCATGGTTATTGTGTAACATATAAATATTATGAAACTAACTTGGACATTTTTTTCATGAATTTCTAGCCGAATTTAATTTAGACATCTGTTTTTGGTGAAGTGATTAGAATTTTGAACACTGTCTTACGGGTCAACTTCAATTGTGATTATGATTTCACTTTAGGGCATGTGGGATTTAGAAAGGAGCAGTGAAAATTATGAAATTGTAAATGCTGCTTTGGATATTAAATCCATTGCACCAAACATGAGCTGTGTGATCTCCGTAGAGATCAAAGCTGTAATTTGTTTTGTTTTGTTTTTTACAGTGTGGTTTAGTAAGAGATTTAATTTACCTCAAATGGTATTTCTCTGTAATGCTTGAGAGAAATGGATAATGCTATGCAACACTGAGGCTTTGATAGTGTGTGTGTGTGTGTGTGTGTGTGTGTGTGTGTGTTTTGTTTTTTCTCCCATAGGCAATTATTTCCAGTGAGAGAAGGAAACCAGTGCCTGGCGTTCTTACCAGCTTTCTACCTGCCATGATCAAGTGCTTGCCAGTTGAAGTACAAGCCAGATTGCGTTCTGGTTTGGCTATATGCTCCTTAGGCCAGTGTGTTGAGGAGCTTGCTCTCAACAGTATTGATGCAGAAGCAAAATGTGTGGCTGTCAGGGTGAATATGGAAACCTTCCAAGTTCAAGTGATAGACAATGGACTCGGGATGGGGAAAGATGATATAGACAAGGTGGGAAATCGCTATTTCACTAGTAAATGCAACTCTGTACAGGACTTGGAGAATCCCAAGTTTTATGGTTTCCGAGGGGAGGCCTTGGCAAGTATAGCCGACATGGCCAGTGCTGTAGAAATTTCATCCAAGAAAAACAGGACAGGGAAAACTTTTGTGAAACTGTTTCAGAATGGAAAAGCCCTGAAAGCTTGTGAAGCTGACTTGACTAGACCAAGTGCTGGAACAACAGTAACAGTATATAACCTATTTTATCAGTTACCTGTCAGAAGGAAATGCATGGATCCTAGACTGGAGTTCGAGAAGGTTAGGCAGAGAATAGAAGCTCTCTCACTCATGCAACCTTCCATTTCTTTCTCTTTGAGAAATGATATTTCTGGTTCCATGGTTCTTCAGCTCCCCAAAACCAAAGACGTATGTTCCCGATTTGGTCAAATTTATGGACTGGGTAAGTCCCAAAAATTAAGAGAAATAAAATTTAAATATAAGGAATTTGAGCTTAGTGGCTATATCAGCTCTGAAGCACATTATAATAAGAATATGCAATTTTTGTTTGTGAACAAAAGACTAATTTTAAGGACAAAGCTGCATAAATTTATTGACTTTTTACTAAGGAAAGAAAGTATTATATGCAAGCCAAAGAATGGCTCTGCTACTAGACCAATGAATTCAAGTCCTCGGCATCGGTCCAACCCAGAACTCCACGGGATATATGTAATCAATGTGCAGTGCCAGTTCTGTGAATATGATGTGTACTTGGAGCCAGCAAAAACGCTGATGGAATTTCAGAACTGGGATACTGTTTTGGTTTGCATTCAGGAAGGAGTAAAAATGTTTTTAAAGAAAGAAAAATTATTTGTGGAATTATCAGGTGAGGACATTAAGGAATTTAGTGAAGATAATGATTTTAGTTTATTTAGTACTACTCTTCGGAAGCATGTATCCTCTGATGAGAAGGGTGACCAGGTCAGTTTCCAAGAAGCGTGTAATAGTATTGTGGATTCCTATGAAATGTTTAATTTTCAATCAAAAGCTGTAAAAAGAAAAGCTACTATAGAAAACAGGAGAAACACACAGAATTCTAGAGATGCGGAAGTTATCAGAAAAGAGCCAGATAATTCAGTTTTGTGCGTTTATGAATCAGATGGCCCAGACCATAGTAAAGTGACAGAGTCATCTTTACAAATCAAAGATAGCTCTTGGTCAGAATCAAGGATCTTGGAACAGCAGACAGCTGAATTATCAGAATCAGGAGAAAATGAAAAACATAAAAAACTTTGCTTAGAACTTCACTGTTTAGAAAATCCCTGTGGAACCAGTTCAGAAATGTTTGCAAGCCCTTTTCAGACATCATACTGCTTTGAGAAGAATGGAGATGATCTAGAAATACAGAATGCAAGTAGTACTGCTGTTAATGACATGGCTACCAGTATCCTGGAAAATAACGGAACCCAGAATCAACTAGAGAGATTTAAAGATGCTACCGAAATGGGATGCCAACCTCTGCCTTCTGCGACATTACTGAAAGTACATGGCACTCAGAGAGAAGAAGAGAAAAGGAAAAAACAACCTAGTAATTGTGGAAGAATAAACATTTTTAGTTATGGACAAGTTAAATTATGTTCCACTGGCTTTATAACTCATGTGGTACAAAATGAACAAACTAAATCAACTGAAAGAGAACATTTACTTAAAAACTATATTCAACCTGGTCCTGTGAGTGCCAAAGAAACATTTGTAAATAGAGCGAGTCATTCAATTGAGACTTCAGACATCAAAGATAATACTTTAAGTAAAGAATTTGCCCAACTGACTAACAAAAAATTATGCAGAACAAATACAAATTTGGGGCTAGAGAACAAACCTATGGCAACTTATAAAAATGTTTCTATTTCTCAGGAAAGTAGTAAAAAATCACACATAGGTTGCTCATTACCTGACACTTCCTCTTCTTCCCCTTGGTGTACACATCTTTCAAATGGTAGGAAGAAAATAGATGAATTGATTGGTTTCTCCAAACCCATAGCCCATAAGAAGCTAAGATTAAGTTCACAGCTAGGATCTTTAGAGAAGTTTAAGAGGCAATATGGAAAGGTTAAAAATCCTCTGAATATAGAAGTGGAAGAAAATAATAATTTTGAAATCTCTACCGGTCCCAGCCCTCAAATTGAACCTGACATTCCATGGACAGACCAGAATCACTTAGATAACTCAGACATTTGTAAGGTCACTACTATGAAACATAATGACCCAAATAATAGTTGTCAACCAGTAAGTCACATTCTTTACTTAAAGAAGTTTCCATTCTCCATCGAAGAAGATTGTTTGGAACAACAGATGCGTTGCTTAAGAGAAAGTCCTATAACTCTAAAGGAGTTATCTCATTTTAACAGAAAACCATTGTGTGTCAAGCAGTCTCCTAAATCTTTAGCCTCTAAATTATCCAGAATGAAGGGTTCGGAAAGAGAGACTCAAGCAATGGAAATGATGAGTCATTTTAATGAACTTCCACTATCAGATTCCAGGAGGAAAGACCATGACTTGTGCAGTGCGTTAACCCTAGATTCTTGTAAGTTATTTCAAAACGAGTATGAGAAAACAGAGAGTGGCATCATTCCAGCGTTGGACTCTGTCACGCAGGATAATTCCTTCAATAAAGATAGTGAAACATACTCTAACAACAGTACAACAGGGAACTCTGTGATAACAGAAGAAACTCCTTTGGTGTTACCCTGTAATCATTCTAACGTTGTCAGTAAAGATTCAGATGTTCTTGTGGCTTTGGAATCACAGATAGGAATTCCTGACTCTCCCAGTAGAATGTCAGTGAGTCACGTAGAAGATTCCACCTCTGACCAAAATGGACCATGTTTTCAAAGTGAAGAGTCTACAGCAAGAACTTGTTCTGTAGATGAAGAGTCAAGCATAATATCTTTGGATTGGCAGCAGCATTTTGATGTAGTCCTGGGAAGAATGGTTTACATCAACAAAATAACCGGACTTAGCACATTCACTGCTCCTACTGAGGATGTTCGGACTGCTTGTACTAAAGACCTAACAACTATAGCTGTGGATGTCATACATGAGAATGGTAAGCATGTAGTATTCCCTGGCATGAAATACTTTTGAAGGTGGAGATAATGGCCAAGGCATGAGATAATCATTGCCCAAAGAGATTATTTCAGCTGATGGAACATTTTGAAGTTTAACTACAAAATGTGCTGTATGGTATATGAATAGGTCCAGTACTATTTATACCTAGAAATACAATGAAAAACTGATAATAGAATGGAAGGATATGTGTATGTGTCTATGGGTGTGTGGACATATAGGAAGATGAGACCATTTTTAATGGAAACGATACTATTAATAGTTGAGAAGATCCACAGTGCTTCCCCACTTTCTTCTCTCTCCCAAACATAAAACTCCTAGAAACTTGTCTTTAAAGATAGCTGCAATGCCAGTATGATAGCTTTCTGGAAGTTGCTCTCTGCAGCTCCCAGGTAAAGGGTCAGAATGATCCTGTAATCATCCTAGGTTTCCCAGATAAGGCTCAGTACAGTACTATATATTTATGAACTTTTTTTGTGTTTTTAGAAAAAGACCATAAATTTTTTTTGGAATGCCGGTAATATATCTACTTTTTTAACTATACTTTTCAAATATACTTATTATAATATATTTGCTAACCTATTTGATCTGTTTATGCTATAAGTAGCTGTTATTCAGGGAGACAATGTAGCTTTTAAATCAAACCACAAGGCTCCATCAGAGCCTACATTGGGACTCTTGAAATCTCAAGCCCCAGTCTACATTAAAGTGACATGGTTTTGGCAGTGTGTTGAAAGCCAGATGTTGGGAGATAGTAAAGCTGATTTGCATCTGACTATAATCTTGGTTTTGCGTCAGGAGGATAAACATTAAATGTGCATCCATACTAAAAGTCTTGAATGTTGCAAAGGAACGTAAATTGTATGAATGTAATTGCAAATTAATTTGTAATTTTCCCTAGGATGAATATCTCTAGCAGGAGACTCTGATTTATCTAAGGTTAAATAAGACCTTTATTTTTCAATGGTTTCCAGTTTTTCCCTTGTGAAAAAATAAATACCTTAGTAACTTACAAAGTATTAAGTAGGGAGAAAACCCTTGTCTTTCAGTATTGTTCCCGAGACTCTGAGGTTGCTCCTAAAGACATACATGTCTTTCAATCTATGTAACTTAATATCCTGATTTCTACTGCATGCTTATCAGAGGTTAGCCTAAGGCACTGGCACTTCATCTTCCTGAAATGCAATTGCTTCTAAAATGGTGACAAAAAAGAACTTGACTATGTTACACTGAGGTGGTTGTTGCTGAAACAAAGGGGGAATCTCAGCCGCCATACTCAACATAAACACCTGCTCCTGTTAAATCCATCTAGATGTTTAAAACACTTCAACCTGTGTAACTTTCTGGATTAGCTAGTCTTGTAGTGAACTTTGAAGGATCATGTTAACTCAGTTTCATAAGCAAAAATAAAGTATGTTGGGTATAGAAACAAGTTCCATGAAAAGATGGCTCCTAAGTGCCCTCTATTCACATGGAATATTATCTGTCTGGAAAACTCATGGTAGGACATTGGAACACTGTTGAGCCATACATAAAAACATTACCTAAGATGAATTGTTAAGAGGTAAATTAAATTGTACGGAAGAGAAGCTCTATAAAAGTAATTTTAAGGAGTAGTGCCAAGTCTTCAAGCCCTGGCAGTCTTTTTCTTTAAAATTCTGTCCTTTTTATTATGGTGATACAACCTTATTTCACCTTACCCTTATTCTGAATGAATCTCTCCAATTCTTCCCCAACAGATTTATCTTTTTGAAATAATAGTTCCATTCATGTTTTGCCCCTATTCAAAAACTGTCAAATTCAGGCTTTATTTCTAAAGCTCAAAATCATCCTTCAGAGAGAAGGGCAGAATTTGGGCCAGATCTTACTGGATTTGGAGTTTATATTGAAAACTTTTCCTTCTTTTATGTACTCATATATTCATTCATTTATTGATGTTCATACTGTGCTAGGTTGCAGATTCACTGACTTGGCTTTCAGGAGCTCACTATCTGTTAGGGAAGACAGCTATCTAAACATAATATGGTGAGATAAATGTTATAATAGAAACATATGTTGGGTATAAGAGACCTACAAGTTGGGGACTTGTGAAATTTGCAACAAGTAGTGAAGGATAACAATCGAGTACCACTATATATTTAATATTGACCATCTCAACCATGACACTGTTGACATTTTGGAGTAGATTATTCTTTGTCACGGGTTTGTCCTACACATTGTAGGATATTTGGCAGCATCCCTAGCCTCTATCTGCTAGATGCTGGTAGCACCCCTCACCCAAGTTGTGGCAGCCAAATGTTGCCAGATGTCCCGCATATAAAACTGTGCCCATTAAGAATCGATAATCTAAAAAAAAAAAAAAAAAAAAAGAATCGATAATCTATTTTTGGTGCTCATTCTGTAGTATAGATGGATAATGGGTCTAAGAATAAACATAGGTTCCTAAGTAAGCCGCGTAACTTCATTAAAGAACTCTGACTCTCAGTCTAATGTTTAGTAGTCAGCCTTTTATATCTTGATTTGGCTTGTGCATAAAGATTTTTTATATGACTTTATTTTTTAATAATTTATATTTTGAGTTCAAATGTGTAGGTTTCCTTTTTACATTTAGGATCTCAGTACAGGTGTCATCCTTTTAGAAGCGACCTCATTCTTCCTTTCCTTCCAAGAGCTCGGGAAGAGAGGACTATGATGAGACAGAAGAACAGAGGTAGGGTCAATAACAAGAGATTGCTGGGACACCTAGTATGTACTGTATCACCCAACTCAAAAAAATTTTTTAAAGGAGGGTTGTATTACTAAGCTTAATCAGTGCCAGCTGTGCCTTACTGGAACCAGGAATTCCCCCACGGTCCCATTTAACAGCAGAACTAAGTAATTCATGCATGCATTTAGATCAGAAATTACTTTTCCAGACTTGAAGTGAATACTGGGTGAGTATGCATAGTCCGTGGTGTCTTGTGATTGAGAAAATCTCTTATTTTTAAAGATTGGAGTTGCACTCCATATTGTAGTAGTTTTATGTAAGCAAAAAAAAAAACCAAACAAATAAAAAAAAAAACACCTTACAGACATTATGTTTGTTCTTTGTTTCTAAAAATAGGTAAGGTACGTTTTTATCTAAAGGTGGTAGGACTTCTAATTTAAATCAGTTTCTTCTCAACTTGTAGTCTGAAATATCTCCTGAAAATAATTTGGAGAAAAAGCTATAATGCCAGAAGATACAGTCATCAACTCTGGTTTAAAAAGTAACAGATCAAAAGAATTTAGAGATTGAGCAAACACTGAACATTTGTAGAATATTGGAACAATATGTCTGATCTTTGGTCTTGAGGCTGCACCATACCAAATATGAGATGCCAGTCACTTTCTTTTTCTGAGGCTCTTGATGCCAACTATACCTGTTTCCTTTTGCCTTAGATACTGTGGATGGTACTGTTGGTAGAGAATCACTTCAGTCTTTGTTCTCAGAATGGGAAAATCCAGTATTTGCCCGTTATCCAGAGGTGGGTCTGCAGCAGGTTTTCTTTGCTTGTTATTCTAAATTTGATTTTCATTTAAGCTGGCTATGGGCATGAATGACTACTAATTTTTAATTACAAATGGATAGTGGGCATGTTTCCAAATAATTTATTTGGAAATACTATTTAATGTAGAGGGGAGGGATCGGAATTCATAACATTTTCGGAACTCACACATTTTGGATCAAAACATATGTGTGATCAATTTGTGAATAAGTTTGCGACTTTTAGAAAACCTGACTTGCAGCTTTGGCAAAGTATTTAGGGGGGTGATAATTAAAAAAAAACACATTAAATCATTATATAAAGTAGCAAGTCTTCTACTGGCAGGATAGTTCATCGTGGGAAGTGAGTTTATGTTCTCTCCTCAGTGGGTTATCACAGAATGAACTCCTGTGTTGTAATGAAAGTATAGAATAAAAAAACATTTGATTACTGATTTTTCAGTTAAGTTGTGTTTAAGGAATTAATTGTGCCGCATAAATAAATTGTTATTCTGAAACAATATTGGTTTTTGTTAGTAATTTTGTTTATAACTAAAAATTATTATTTAAGACTAATAATCCACAGAGCCTTTTGAATTTCTGTAAGTTCCCTGAAGTCAACACACTTTTAATAGGTTCTATGAAAATGACTATTTTAAAGTACTTTGAGACCTTTAGTAAAACAGTTCTGCAGATATAAAGAATTAAAATTTAAATGATCTTTACGCTGGGTCTTTCTAGGTCGCTGTTGATGTAAGCAGTGGCCAGGCTAAAAGTTTGGTGGTTAAAATTCACAATGTCTTGTATCCTTATCGTTTCACCAAAGAAATGATTCATTCGATGCAGGTAAGAAATTGACTTCAAAATCTCATAAAAATATACGTAAGACCCAAGCTGGACCAACTCTTATGAAATTGAATTTATTTGATGATTTAGACCACCTTTGTCAAGGCACATGTGTTTTTAAAAATCTTACTGGAACTTTTATTATCAGAAGAAAAAGCAAAGGGCTAATTTTAATTATAAAGAAAAAATGTCTTTAGTAGTGTGAGCAAGTTTGGAGGGATGAGTTATGGATTGAGGCTCACAGTTTCAAGGATTAATAATTGACTTTATATTTTGACAATAATTAATAAATCAAGTAAATTCTGTAGAGATATTGTCCTTAAATGTACAACAGTGCCCCTTTGTAAACGACCTTCTATTGTGTGAGGCTACAAATGACACGGCTTAGGAGACTCCAGATTCAGGAGCTCTATTAACAAAAGGAGTCCTTGTCTCATCTGGTTTGCTAGTTTGCCCTTTCCCTACACCACTCAGGCTGTCTTCGTCTCCTTATTTTCAGTATGGAAACAAATTAGGAGGTTAGATGGATATAGGCAAACTCCTCACCTGGCACTGACCTGGTGCCAGTGCAAAGCAAGCTGTTGGTCCAGAATTAGGGGAGGGGAGCAGGGAAAGACTGGGAGAAGCTTATCTGTACCCGGACAGAGATGGAGCACCAAGGGTTAAAGCCCCTGGTGGCTTTTAACTTACTGCTTTAAGGGGCTGGCTCCTCCGAAATTATTTTCCGTGATTTCATGTAAATTTCCAAATTTAAGCACCGTTTGTTAGCAATCTCTGGTCATATTAATAGTTCTCTGTTCATATTTCCTATTAATAAAAGTCATTCTATTGGGAACATTTCAAGTCTACTCTATAGTTTTGTTAGCTTGTCCCTTTTAGAATCCTTAGCCTGGGGCGCCTGGGTGGCTCAGTGGGTTAAGGCCTCTGCCTTCAGCTCAAGTCATGATCCCAGGGTCCTGGGATCAAGGCCCGCATCGGACTCTCTGCTCAGCAGGGAGCCTGCTTCCTCCTCTCTCTCTGCCTGCCTTTCTGCCTACTTGTGATCTCTCTCTGTCAAATAAATAAATAAAGTCTTGGGGGAAAAAAAAAAAAAGAATCCTTAGCCTGTAGTCTCCTTTATATATTCTGATCACTCTTTTTAAACTTTTTTTTTTTTTAAAGATTTTGTTTATTTGACAGAGAAACACAGCCAGAGAGGGAACACAAGCAGCGGGAATGAGAGAAGGAAAAGCAGGCTTCCCACCTAGCAGGCAGCCTGATGCAGGGCTCCATCCCTGGACTCCGGGATCATGACCTGAGCTGAAGGCGGAGGCTTAACCATCTAGCTACCCAGGCAACCCTATTTTGATCATTCTACTTGCCCATTTTTTAATCCCTCCTAATGACTTCCTCAGGTTCATCAGCACCTTACCGTAGTTTTAGATATGAAGGTTATAATGCAAATGACTCTTAATTAAGTATACTTTTATCTCTTCATATGCAGATAAAACTTTGTTAATTTATATTTAGTGTTGTACTTCTTAATGTGTGGCAGGTTCTCCAGCAAGTGGATAACAAGTTTATTGCCTGTTTAATGAGCACCAAGACTGAAGAGAATGGTGAGTCAGGTAAGATAGGAGTTTAGGGGGCACCTGGGTGGCTGGGTTTCTTGAGCACTGCCTTTGGCTCGAGGACATGATCCTGGGGTCCTAGGATCGAGTCCCACATCAGGCTCCCTGCTAAGCAGGGGAGTCTGCTTCTCTCTCTCCCTCTGCCCCTCCTCCTGTGCTCTTATCTCTGGCTCACTCACTCTCTCAAATAAATAAAAATCTTTAAAAGAAAAAAAAAGGCTGGAGTTCAGCCTTCATTAATAAGCAGCTGGTCTTCTGGTAGCCTCTTTTTAAGGTATTTTTTATGTACAATACAGTTGCAGTGATTTGGACAGATTACACCAATTGGGAAAACGAATTTAAATTAATATTATGAAAGAACAGTTTTAAAATACATTAGTTTTCTATACGTTTAGAGACATACATATATAAGATACATTTTAAGCTATTAATAGTAGTTACCTTGGGAGTGACAAAGAATGGGCAAAGGGGAAATTTCATCTTTTACTGTCTAAAATATTTTATAGTGTTTGACATTTTTATAATGTTTTCATGTATTCCCTTTATAATAATAGAAAGTTTATATAGTGAACTCTGCTAGGTTTATTCAGAGTTACATGTAGGGCACGTAGGTGGTTCAATGGGTTAAAGCCTCTGCCTTCAGCTCAGGTCATGATCTCAGGGTCCTGAGATCGAGGCCCGCATCGGGCTCTCTGCTCAGCGGGGAGCTGCTTTCCCCTCTCTCTCTGCCTGCCTCTCTGCCTACTTGTGATCTCTCTCTCTTTCAAATAAATAAATAAAATCTTTTAAAAAAAGAATTACATATAATATTTTGGTGACTTGCTTTAATAAAACAATAGTTTAGAAACAATAACATTAACTCTTTCAATAAGTATTGATTGAGTGCCTATTGCATGACAGGGACCATACTAGGCTCTAGAGGTACAATGGTGGGGGAAAATACACATTTTTTTGGAAACAGATTTCTGAAGCAGAAAACAGAAAACACTGTTTTCTGAAACAGATAAGTACATAAACATTAAAATTTTAATTCTAGCTAATGTTATGGAAGAGAGAAACAAGATTTTATTTATTTGAGAGAGAACGAGAGAGAGAAAGCGTGAAATAGGGAAGGGTCAGAGGACGAAGCAGACTCCCTGCTGCACAGGGAGCCCAAAATGGGACTTGTTCCCAGGACCCTGGGATCATGACCTGAGCTGAAGGCAGACACTCAAGTGACTGAGCCACCCAGGCGCCCCAAGAAACAAGATGCTGTAAAAAATGGTACTGAGAGATTTGATTTAGTCAGGGAAGCGTGGGAAGGTTTTCTTGGTAAAGTGAGATCTGAAGTATGAGAGTGAGTTCACTATGTAAAAAAGGGAGGGAAGATATTGTGGGCTGAGGAGTGACAGCTGACATATATATGATTTCCTGGTAAGAGGAAGCAGGACAAATGCAGTTGGAGAGAGAGCATGGAGATGAGGCCAGAGAAGTAGGTCACAGCCAGATCTTACAAGCATTGTACTTATCCCAACACTGATTGGAAACAATGGAAAGCTTTTTGTTTTCTTTTGTTATTGTTTGTTTATATAGTGAACTCTGCTAGGTTTATTAAGAATTACATATACATAAAGATGTTGCCGCCTCAAATCACATTTGTACTTTGAAAATATTGCTCTGGTTGCAGTATGGAGAATGGGTTGGAGGTGGGGTAGAATCCCAGTAATTGCAGAGAGACTGTACGAGGATCCTGCAATATCTAAAAATGATGGCTGGCGAAGACCAGGGTGGACTAGAGAAAAGTGAGTGCATTAGAAAGATATGTGAGAGAGAAGGTCAGCAGGGTTCAGTGATGCATTGGGTATGGCAAGGGAAGTCAAAGATGACTCCTCATTTTCTGACCTCCATAACCGAATGGATGACTTTGCCTGCAAAGGTGACAGAGATCCCAAGGAGAGACTCAGAAATCTGTCACATGGAAGAGAGGGACTGAAGGAGGCTGAGCGTGAAAGAAGGCTTGTTTTTTGTTTTTTTAAAACTAGAAGACTCTTGAGCACATTTACGAGGAATGCTTGATAGTGTAGGTGGCTGAGAACCCTGCACCAGTGGAGGGATTGGGTCCAGACAGGTGGGCCTGCAGGGGAGTGCTTCTGAATATTCTCTTCATATTTCAAAGTATTCCCTTTTACCTTGCTTATATTGTAGATTTATTTAGGAAATGTCAAAATCAAAGGCAAATTAAAAGTTCTGTCAGAATTGTCATAAATATGAGTGAAAGTTAAATTCTAGTAGTTTTTCTGTTTTGAGAAAATGAATAGATTTTTTTAAGGTTTTTATTTGTTTGTTTGTTTTTAGATTTTATTTATTTATTTGACAGAGAGATCACAAGTAGGCAGAGAGGCAGGGAGAGAGAGAGGAGGAAGCAGGCTCCCCGCTGAGCAGAGAGCTCGATGCGACCTCGATCCCAGGACCATGAGATCATGATGACCTGAGCCGAAGGCAGAGGCTTTAACCCACTGAGCCACATAGGTGCCCTCTAAGATTTTGATTACCGGAATTATGTATTGTTTAGACTTTATTTATTTATTTATTTATTTGAGAGCAAGAAAGCGAGCCAGCACAGGCGGGGTTGGGGGGGCAGAGATTGAATCCCAAGCAGAAATTCAAGCAGACTGCATACGCTGAGCACAGAGCTGATGCAGGGTTCGATCCCACAACCCTGAGCTCATGACATGAGCTAAAATCATGAGTGGGACGTTTAATCAGCTGAGCCACCTAGGAGCCCCTCTTTGTTGTTTAATACCAAAATCTCTACTAATGGCACCTGAGATGAGCATAGCCACAAAATCTGAGATGTTCAGAGAAGCAAAAGGGACCTATTTAGATTTCTCTTGAGATTCTGTATTATCATTGGGTTATCATTGGCCTTTGAACAATGCAGAGGTGCCCCGAGCCCCCCCAGAATCAGAATCCCTTCTGACTCTCCCAAAACTTAACTGCTAATAGCCTACTATACCATGCATATTTTGTATGTTGTATATGTAATATGTTGTATTCTTACAATTAAGCTATAGAAACTGTTACTAATAAAGTCATAAAGAAAATACATGTACAGTACTGTATTTATAAAAAAAATAGGCACGTAGGTGGGCCTGTGCAGTTCAAATCCATGTTGTTCAATGATTGATTTTAGTTAGATAACCCCAAAGAGTACTCTTAGATAAATACATTTTTTAGTCAAAATGTAAGTGTTTTTACTGTCACTCATGAATACTAAAAGCACCTTATGGGGCACCTTGGTGGCTTAGTTGGTTAAGCGACTGCCTTCGGCTCAGGTCATGATCCCGGAGACCCGGGATCGAGTCCCACATTGGGCTCCCTGCTCAGCAGGAAGCCTGCTTCTCCCTCTCTCACTCCACCTGCTTATGTTCCCTCTCTGGCTGTGTTTCTCTCTGTCAAATAAATAAAATCTTAAAAAAAAAAGCACCTTATTCCTGTAATTGACTTAATTTAATATATCCAGATATATTTTTAATCAACAAATATCTTTTTTAAAATTATGGTGAAATTAATGCCACATACTCATAAATTGGCATTTTATATTGCATATTTCCATGTGTGATAAAATACAGCTGCTATAATACCCCCAAGAATAAGGATTCATTCATTTATTCTGTAAATATTTATTGTCTGTTATGTGCCTGGTACGACTACACATGCTGGCAGTATAACAGGTAAAATTCCTTGCCCTTATGAAACTGCTATTCTGTTCATTAGAATATCAAAAATACAGCTTCTGACATGATTAAATTACCTTCATATATTCTGCTTCATTCAAGGAATAAAAAATATTGTGAACCCATGTAGACTATAAATCATTCTGCCACCATTAGGTACAGAATTGATTTCCTAGGGCCCCTGACTCTTGGTATCTCATACCGACTTGTTTTAAGCTTGAAGTTACTCCCTCACAATTTCTTATTTATTCCATTGTTTTGCCCAATACAGGATGTTCCCTATTCATCACAACCAGCTGCAACTCCTCCTATCCTCAAAGGAATTTAAAATTCAACATTTTGGGGCCTATTCCTGTGGTTGAACATGCTGTCAGAAAAATTATTTCTTTTTCTCCCTTAAGTCTTAAGCTCTTGTGTCATGAATTTGATGGTGTCATAGAAACATTCAACTCTTTAGTAGAAATGGGAAAAACAGTAATTATCTATTTTGATCAAATTCAAGAGAAAACTTTTATTTTAG
The DNA here is from genome assembly GCA_004023965.1 of Spilogale gracilis. NCBI lineage: Eukaryota > Metazoa > Chordata > Mammalia > Carnivora > Mephitidae > Spilogale > Spilogale gracilis. The sequence continues at coordinate 24,576 of PITA01021528.1, forward strand.
TATAACCATTAGCAATAAACCTCAACTCTTTGGCCCAAAGTAATACAATTACAAGACAAAAAGATGTATTAATATAATTGAGAGTCAGTCTTCCTGTCAATGAGAAAGGGATTTCCCTGTAGGTTTGCCTTTTTGGGTTGGGACAGTCTGCTTTCTCTCTTGCACTGGAGAGTCAAAAGCCTTGCTACTCAAAGGCATGGTCTGTAAATAGCATCACTTGGGAATTTGATAGAACTGTAGAATCTCAGGGTGCCTGGGTGGCTGAGCCGGTTAAGCGTCTGCCTTTGGCTCAGGTTGTGATCTTGGGCTCCTGGGATGGAACCCTCATCTGGTTCCCTCCTCAGCCGAGAGTCTGCTCTTCCCTCTCTCCCAGCTCATGCTCTCTCTCTCTAATAAAATCTTAAAAGAAAAAAGAATTGTAGAATCTTGTATCTCATCTCTAATCTGCTGAATCAGAGTCTACATTTTAATAAAGTCCACAGGTTATCTGTACGGCCATCAAAGTTTGAGAAGCCTGAGTCTAAAGCAAGGCAAACTATGACAGAGGGCCAAATCCAACCATCACCTGCTTTTATGCACCCAGGGAGATAAGAATGGTTTTTACATTTTTAAATGGTTGAGAAAAGCAAAAGAATAATATTTCTTGACACATTAAAATGATATGAAATTAATACTTCAGTATAAAGTTTTATTCGAACACAGCTAGTGTTAACATATTATCTGTGGTTGCTTTGGTTCAAAAGGAATAGTTGAGTAGTTGTGACAGAAACTGTATGTCCTCTGGGGCACCTGGGTGGCTCAGAGGGTTGAGCCTCTGCCTTCAGCTCAGGTCATGATCTCAGGGTCCTGGGATTGAGTCCCACATCAGGCTCTCTGCTCAGTGGGGAAGCCTGCTTTCCCCTCTTTCTCTGCCCATCTCTCTGCCTATTTGTGACCTCTCTCTCTGTCAAATAAATAAATAAAATCTTTTAAAAAAGAAAGAAAGAAAGAAAGAAAGAAAGAAAGAAAGAAAGAAAGAAAGAAACTATATGTCCTAAAAAGCCACAGAAAAAATTTGCTGACCTCTGATCTAAAGTGTACTGGATCTGGCGGCCACCTTTTTAATATGTAAATTGTTTGTGAGAAAAGTTTAAATTGGCCAGAAGAAGCCTGTTTTTTTGAAAAAAAATTCTAATTATACTTATATTTAAAATACATAATTGTTATATAATGTAAATCAATAAATTGAATTTATGTTTGGTCATAATGTTTCTTAACGTGAACCACATCTGTCATTTATTAAAAGTATACTCTCTGGGGGGAAAAAAGTGTATTAGAATTATGTTCTTCGTGGGCTCCAGAGTAGCTTGCAAATCAAAGTCAGCTGATTATGATAATGTGTTTAAAGTCCTTTATTGTATCAATTTGAATTAATAAAGCAAGATCAATATTTAAACATTAGGAATATAGGGCTTTAACGTTTTATAAATGAAATATCATGAACTAGAGAATTTTTTCATCAGGGATATATTGTAGTTTTCCCTATAATTTCAATTTTTTGAGAAATGAAAAATAGAATTGTTACTACTACGTATGTATATTTCCCTTATGCTTACGTTGTTAGTTTGAATTCACCTTTTTTTTTTTTTAAGGATTTTTACTTATTTATTTGACAGAAACACAGCTAGAGAGGGAACGCAAGCAGGGGGAGTGAGAGAGGGAGAAGCAGGCTTCCTGCCAAGCGATGTGGGCCTCAGTCCTGGGACTCTGGAATCATGACCAGAGATGAAGGCAGACGCTTTACAACTGAGCCACTCAGGCACCCCACACCTACCCCCCAACATGATTTTTTTTTTAAAGATTTTATATATTTATTTGACAGAGATAAACACAGCGAGAGAGGGAACACAAGCAGGGGGAGCGAGAGAGGGAGAAGCAGGCTTCCCGCCAAGCAGGGAGCCCGATGTGGGGCTCCATCCCGGGTCTCCAAGATCATGACCTGAGCCGAAGGCAATCGCTTAACCAACTGAGCCACCCAGGCGCCCCCAAACATGATTATTTTAACCTAGGTCTGAGAATCTGAAACTCTAGTAATCCTTGCTAATCTTCTAGGTGGAAACCTGCTAGTCTTAGTGGATCAGCATGCTGCCCATGAGCGTGTCCGTTTAGAGCAGCTGATTACCGGTAAGGATCTGTCTGGGACTAGAAAAGATTTGACGCTCCCATGCAGAACTTGTATACTGAAGGAGTTTTTCTAACTGTGACTGTTGTGAGGAAAGATGAATTGTGTGTTTAAAAAATTAAGCTGAAGTCTTCTGGTTTGGCTTGTAAAACTGAAAGAAAGCAGTGATTCACTTTGCTGATTCGAACTTGTTGGTCTTACATGGTGAAAAATATGTTTGCCATATGTTTATCATTGACATCCTGCATAAAGATATGCTCGTCTGTGTGCCCATATGGTCTTGGTATATGTATCTTCACACTTGATCAGGCAGAAACTATCACCAGCTCAGAAAAGCCAGTATATTGTTTTTATTATAAAATTTGTTTTGAATAGGTGGTATAATCAAATATGTTCAAGTCTGAAAGGTATCAAAGGTAGTAAGGTCTCCTTTTTACCCTTGTTCCTCATCCCACCTAGTTTCTCTCCCCAGAGACAACCAATATCACTAACTCGTTATATGTTTTTCCAAAGTCAATATGTGCTTTTTAATCTTTGCTACCCTCTTTTCTCATCATGAGGTCGTATGTTCTCCAAATGGTAAAATCCTGGGAAAATCTTTACTCCTGTGGTCAAGTAATGGAAAAGTAAAAGAGTTAGGGGGACCTGCGGAGACTCCTCATGGACTAGAATGGCAGTGATATTACTTCCATGTTCACTTTTCCTTGTGAGATGAAGACCTAATTGTCAGGAAAGATGTGGTAAAATTAGTGTTAGGAAAATTTGCTGTAGGCTCGGGACTGTTTGAGAACAGTGCTGACCAATTGTCTTCAGAGACTGGGAAACCCTTTTGAAGTAGTGGGGAAATCTTGAGCCTTAGGATTTTATAGTAAACCAATGTTATTTCCTCAGTAATCAACGTTATTACCCCCATCCCCTCTCATTAAAACCACATTTATTGACTGTCTATAGGAGTACTGCATTGTTCATTTCACTGTAAGACTTAAGTCCTATATTTCTTGTTTTGGAAAATATAAATGAACTAGATATTTACTAGTTTGACTTTAATAATGGAAATTCAAAACCTAAAACTGAATGTTGAACACAGTGCTGGGCACGATAATAATTAACACGGCTGTACCTTACTGTGCCTTATTTTTATCTGATACTGGAAGACTTCACTTCTGCTCTTAATGCATTCATGTTTTTTCCAATAGATTCCTATGAGAAGCAAAAGCCATGGGGCTCTGGTCGGAAAAAATTACTGTCTTCCATTATAAGTCCTCCACTAGAGATAAAAGTGACAGAGGAACAAAGGAGACTTTTACGGTTAGTACCATCATGAGAATGTGATACTTAGAGTATAAGCTTTCACAGTTACTCTGTGAGGTGTAACTATTGTTCCTTTTTTCAGGTGAGGCACCTGAGACCAAAGGGAGTTTACATGACTTGTTCAAAGTTATAACAACTCTTGAGTAGTGTAGTAGGCTTTCAGATGCAGGTCTTCTGACTTCAAATGCTCTTCTTTCCACTATATCACAGCTGTTGAGTATAGGATAGGGTTTCCTTGATAATTTTTTCCAGCAGTTGGCTTAGAATACTCTTACCATTTCTTGGAAAAGTCCGTGTTTATGCTGTGTTGTTTCTGAAAGCACAGTAACTGCAGTAATTGCTTCCATTCTGCTTTGCCTTGGTGCATTCTAGATTCTTAGTTTTCATTACCATAATCATACTGGGAAGAAAGTAAAACACTGGGCCATGAGGAAGGGGTAAATCATATGGTGAGTCACAGGATAGGACGTTTTCCCACTTTTGAGCAACGCAGATTATTAGAAATAAAAAAAGAATTGTCTCTGAATTTATGTCAGGTTTGGGAATATGCTGCTGCCAATAAATCTTCTTCCCTGGGGCATAATTTATAATAGAAACAGATCCATTTATTTACATGCCATTAATCAGGACTTCTCAGTTCCTAGGGCTGTTAATTACCTCCCTGCTTTAATGCTTATTCAAAACATTCTCAGCCCTTTTATTTGTGCCAAACTCCTTGAAGTGCCAGCAATGAGGAGAAGTTAGCAATTCCTCAGTGAAGAATAAATACCTAGGAATAAGACTTGGAAACAGATTTGATTCTCTCAATGGAAAAGAGAAAAAAAGATGAAAGTTACTATAATTCAAAAAGGAAATTTAATAATAAAATCCTAAACAAATGACCATAAGTGTGAGAAAAACAGTATAACTCTTAAAACTTGTGGTTGATTTAAGATACTATCCAGTGCTTGGAGGAACTAGTACTGAAATGTGAAGTAATACTTTTGTAATGGAGGTTATCTCTTTAGGTGTTACCACAAAAATCTGGAAGATCTGGGCCTTGAAATTACATTTCCAGACACCGGTGATTCTCTGGTCCTTGTAGGAAAAGTACCACTGTGTTTTATAGAAAGAGAAGCCAATGAACTTCGAAGAGGAAGAGCTCCTGTGACCAAGAGTATCGTGGAGGTAAGACAGAGCTTCAGATGTTGAGGAGATTGCTGATTGAAGGTAACCTCCTGTTTTCTTTAGAAAGTCTCTATATTCATCTTTATCCAACTGACATCTATGAGATCCCTGCTATATGCCAGGTGCTAGAGATTCAGAGATGAATTAGCTCAAGGTGAAGAAAGAAGGACATTTAAGTAATAATAAATATAATGAAATTTGGCCAGTAGCGGTATGTTCAAAAGTGCTGTGGAAATACAGAATGATTACTGTGCCCAGGGGGTGGAAGTCAAGGAACTGTCACGGAAAACTATTTTTTTTCCTTAGGAAAAATCTTGTAGAACAGTGGAGGAGAATGGCATTCTAGACAGAATAACCAATGTCAGAAACATGGACCAGATCCTGTGTTTAGAGAACTACCACTATATATGTCTTGAATGAAGATGTATATGTAGTGGCGGACTAGATGAGGCTAGATAGGTCATCAAGATCAAGTCGTAAAGGGATTTTGCATACTCTGCTAAGTAGTTTTCATTTCATCCTCCACGTACGTGTTTTGGTAAAGGTCTGGAAAGCTGCTGCTGGGTTGTGGCTTTGGAGATGTTGAAGGGAACAAGAACCATACTTTATTTATGTGTTTCACTTTTTTCTTTTTTTAATATAGGCTCCACACCCAGTGTGGAGCCCACTGTAGGGCTGGAACTCATGACCCTGAGATCCAAGACTTGAACTGAGATCAAGAGTCAGATGCTTAACTGAGTGAGCCACCGAGGCACCCCACACTCTCTTTTTTACAACAATTTATTTTGTCTTTGTTGCCTTTTCTTTCCTCCTTTCTGGTTTTCTATTAAAGTTTTCTTTATTTCTCCTTTTTTTCCTCTGCTAGTTTAGAAGTTACATATTCCACTGTGTTGCTTTAGATTAGCCTTGAATTTCAGCCTTAACAGACTTTCAGGTAATTTGTTTCTCTGTTCTCCCTAAACTGCACAAAAACCTTTCAACCCTTTATCCTCCATCATTCCCCTCCCATCTTCCATGCTGTTGCTCAGTATTTTAACTCCACCTTGTTTTTAATCTCTGTAGCAGTCATTACTTTTATAGTCAATATTTTATTTAATTTTTTAAATTTAAATTTTATTTAAATACATATAGTGCATTATTAGTTTCAGAGGCAGAGTTCATCAGTCTTATATAACACCACTATAACACCCAGTGCTCATTACATCACATCCCCTCCTTAATGCCCTTCACCTAGTCACCCCAGCCCCCAGCCCCCTTCCCCTCCAGCAACCCTCAGTTTGTTTCCTATGATTAAGAGTCTCTTATGGTTTCTCTCTCTCTCGGATTTCATCTTGTTTTATTTTTCCCTCCCTTCCCCTATGCTCCTCTGTTTTGTTTCTTAAATTCCACATATGAATGAAACATACGATAATTATCTTTCTCTGATTGACTTATTACGCTTAGCATAATACTGTCCTTTAGGTCCGTCCAGGTCATTGGCAATGGCAAGATTTCTTTTTTTTGTTATGGCTGAGTAATATTCCTCTGTGTGTGTGTGTGTGTGTGTGTGTGTGTGTGTGTGTGTGTGTGTGTGTATACCACATCTTCCTCTTCGGATCACTACGTTTGTATCCCCTTGGGGTACATATCTAGTAGTGCAATGGCTGGGTCATATGGTAGCTCTATTTTTAACTTTTTGTGGAATCTCCATACTGTTTTCCAGAGTAACTGCACCAGCTTGCTTTCCCACCAACAGTGTAAGAGGGTTCCCCTTTCTCCACATCTTTGCCAACATCTTTTGTTTCCTGAGTTGTTAATTTTAGCCACTCTGACTGGTGTGAGGTGGTATCTTATTGTGGTTTTGATTTGTATTTTCCTGGTGCCAAATTATTTTGAGCATTTTTTCATGTGTCTATTGACCATTTGTATGTCTTCTTTGGGGAAATGTCTGTTTGAGTCTAATGCCTGTTTCCTGATTGGATTATTTGTTCTTTGGGTGTTGAGTTTGATAAGTTCTTTATAGATTTTGGATACTCATCCTTTATCTGGTAAGACATTTACAAATATCTTCTCCCATTCTGTCAGTTGTCTTTTGGTTTTGTCTGTTTACTTTGCTGTACAAAAGCTTTTTATCTTTTTTTTTTTTTTAAGATTTTATTTATTTATTTGACAGAGAGAAATACAGCCAGAGAGGGAACACAAGCAGGGGGAGTGAGAGAGGGAGAAGCAGGCTTCCTGCCGAGCAGGGAGCCCGATGTGGGGCTCGATCCCAGGTCTCCGGGATCATGACCTGAGCCGAAGGCAGTCGCTCAACCAACTGAGCCACCCAGGCGCCCCCAAAAGCTTTTTATCTTGATGAAGTCCCAATAGTTCATTTTGCCTTTGTTTCCCTTGCCTTTGGAGATGTGTCTAGCAAGAAGCTGCTGCCACTGAGGTCATAGAGGTTGCTGCCCATGTACTCTAGGATTATGATGGATTCCTGTCTCACATTGAGGTCTTTCATCCATTTTGAGTCTATTTTTGTGTGTGGTGTAAGGAAATGGTCCATGTGGCTGTCCAATGTTTATTTAGATTAACCAAAACACTTACCACAGTCTTTTTTTTTTTTTTAAGTTTTTATTTATTTATTTGACAGAGAGAAACACAGCGAGAGAGGGAACACAAGCAGAGGGAGTGAGAGAAGGAGAAGCAGGCTTCCCGCCAAGCAGGGAGCCCGATGCGGGGCTCAATCCCTAGTCTCCGGGATCATGACCTGAGCCGAAGGCAGTTGCTTAACCAACAAAGACAGCTTTACCACAGTCTTTGTTCACTGTTGCTCCTTGAATCCTACTGTTAATTCCATGTTCAGCTTTCTTTTTACCAAAATCTTTTAAAAGTTATTTTACTAAGAGTCTATAAATGGGGACACCTGTGTGGCTCACTCGACTGGGCGTCTGCCTTCGGCTCAGGTCATGATCCCAGGGTCCTGGGATCAAGTCCTTCTTTGGGTTCCTTGCTCAGCGGGGAGCCTGCTTCTCCGCCGGCTTGTCCTCTCTCTCTCTCTGACAAATGAATAAATAAAATCTTTAAAAAAAAAAGTCTATAGGGGCGCCTGGGTGGCTCAGTTGGTTAAGTGACTGCTTTCGGCTCAGGTCATGATCCTGGAGACCCGGGATCAAGCCCCACATCAGGCTTCCCGCTCAGCGGGAAACCTGCTTCTCCCTCTCTCAGTCCCTCTGCTTGTGTTCCTTCTCTAGCTATGTTTCTCTCTGTCAAATAAATAAAATCTTTAAAAAAAATAAATAAAAATAAATAAAATCTTTAAAAAAAAGTC
>PITA01021529.1:0-32524 GCA_004023965.1 Spilogale gracilis
TAGACCTACAACTTCAGATTGCTATGTGTATATGGCAACAGTTTTGCAAATTGCCCTCAGCCCTTGGCATTTAAAGATATCCCAGTTGTTTATTGTACCTGAAGAAAGATCTGTGGGGCTGTAATGTGTGTCTGTTGACTATAGAAAGTCTATCTCTTATGAAGCTAGTGTTGAAGATTAGAGAAAGTATGCGTCAACAAAGAGTATATATAGACCACCCATGAACTGTTGAGTATGTAATGTATAAAAGCATATGTTAAATGGTCATTTAATAACGCAGAAGCATTTCCCTTTACAATTCCTGAGAAGTCCTCATTCCATTCCATAATTGAAATGAAATGAGAAATTGAAATACAATGAGAAAACCTAACCATCAGATGGATGGTTGTTCGCTCAGATGGTTGATGCTAAATATGAAACAGAATAATTAGAGGCTAAAATTCTGTGGACAGAGCAGGATAGTTGCTAAAGAGGCAACAATTATTTATTGGTGAGAGAGCTGGGATAATCGTCATAGTGGGGTGATAGTGTTCAGGTTTGTTTTTAAATGTTGACTGGCGGTGTGGTTGAGAGAAGAGATGAGAGGTTGTTCTCAGCAGATGGAGCAATTTGATCAAAGGCTTAGATGTGGAAAACTATTATGTATTTGGAGCAAGGAATTCTGTGCTGCTGGAAAGTAGTACAATAGGGGAATTAGAGCTGGAGGTGGGACAGGTGTTAAAACTCACAGGCATGTATTTGGTCACATGGCTCTGGGGAGACAGCGAGATTGAAGAGGGAAACATTTGTTTCTGAGTCTTCAGGGATGAATGAAATAGGAAGTGTTGCCTAGCTTGATGCGAGAAGGGAAGGATTGGAACTAGGCTTCCTTCTTTGGTGTTTGAGAGGTGGTCATATGCCAACATTAGGGTACCTGAAGGTCGTACAGACTTGGTCACATAAAGGAACAGTTCATCAATGGGTCACGTTGAGTTTTTAAGATTTGATTTTGCAATAATTCTAGTTTCAAAAGACATAGCAAAGAATACATAGAGGCCCTATGTAGCCTTCGCCTAGTTCTTCCCCAGTGTAACAACTTAAAATCATAGTTTAGTGTTACAATCTGGAAATTGTCATTGATATGATCCCTAGACATTTTTTGGATTTCACTGGTTTCATATGCACGCCTGTGTGTGTGTGTGTGTGCGCGCGCGTGTGTGTGCTTGTGCTTGTGTGTGTGTGTGTGAACACATGTGTATGGACATGGACTTATGCAGTCTTATCGTACGTTGATTCATATAGCCATCACTACAATCAGGATGTACAAGTGTTCTACCTCTACAAAGATCTCTGATGCCATCCCTTCATAATTATACTATCCAACTTCCCGTTTTCCATTCCTAATCTGTTTTCCATCTCTGAAGTTTCATCATTTTGTGAATGTTATATAAATGGAGTCATATGCTATATAACCTTTTCATATTAGCTTTTTTCACTCATTATAATTCCCTGAAGATCCATCCAAGTGTTGAGTGTATCAAAAGCTCATGTTTTCCCATTGCTGAGTAGTATTCCATGGTATGAATGTACCAGTGTGTTTCATTCTTTGAAGGATATTTAGATTGTTTTGAGCTTTTGTCAATTACCAATAAAACTGTTAGAACATTCATGTACATTAAATTCTTTTGTGTGTAGATTTGAGTTTCTTTTCTTTGTAATAAATGCCCAGGAGTGCAATTCAGTTTTGTATGTTAAGTGTCTGTTTAGTTTTTATGAAACTGTGAAACTATTTAACAGAATGGCTGTTCTGTTTTATATTCTCAGCAGCAATATATAAAAGATCCAGTTTTGCTGCATACTAGCTTGGTACAAGTCACTGTTCATTCTTGCTGTTCTAATAGATGTCTAGTGGTATTTCATTGTGATTTTAATTTGTATTTTCCCAATAGAAGCTGATGTTGAACATCTTTTCACATGCTTATTTTTCTTCTGTGTATTCTCTTGGCTGAAATACCTGTTTATGTCTTTTGCCCATTTTCTAGTTAGCTTGTGATGCTCACTAACACCATGTTTAATGGATTGATTTTGCCTCGTTCCTGCTGGGTGGGGGGTGGAAGTTCAGCTGTCATCTGCCCACCCCACCCCCCACTCCAGGATAGGAGGACGTTGGGGTTGGGGGGGGGCAGGTTGCCGAACACCATTGCCTTCCACCGAGTAGCTTCACCTTACTGCTCACATATCGGGTGGAAAATCAGTTCTCCACTTGCAACACTGATTCCATGAAGGGTCAGTTTTTCCTCTGCTGTTTGGCTAGAGTGGGACTGTGTTAAGGGAAAAGTATTCTGTTTTGCTAGATTGTGTTTCCTAAAAATCGGTTTTTCTAAAACCTGTTTTTTTAACCTGTGTCTTCTGGTAGTTCCAGGTTCCTGGTTTCTCTAATACCCCATCTGGTCCGAGTGGATGGGGGAGAAAACCGAGGGAGCTCACACTATTCTTTGAGTTGTGAGGAGGCTGCCCACCTGCACTGTCTTCCATTTTTGAAACCCTTTCTCTCTTTGTGGAATTAGGATATTTAGTTGCAGAAGGGCTATTAGCAGTGTATTGACTTCATCTTGGTCCTCATGTTGATTTTTTAAAGATCTGGGACCCCTCAGTAGGTGGCCTGGGGCTCAATAGAGCTTTCTGAAGACATGTAGGGCCCTTGACATCAGAAGATGCTGGATGAAGCACTCTTTTTTTTGGATCTTGGCTACTGTACCTACTAGTTGAAACTTTAAAGACTGCACTTTCCAATCATAAAAATGGGGATTTTTGATGCTGTGGATGATGCTGTTGTGGATGATGATGTCTTTAGACACTGTAAGGATTACATTAGATTAGGCATGTAAAACACTTGTGGGATTTGCCTGACAAATCTTAAGTACTCAAAAATATTGGCTCTTGTTTTATCTGCAGACAAAACTTCTGGTTCTGAGAATGCCCTCCTTGAGTTTAGTGGGAGTGATTTAAATAAGAATTGAAGCTAGTTTGCAGGGATTCAAAAAGCAAACAAAAGATAAGGAAAGAAGGCAGTATATCTTCAAGATACTGCACTGGAAAAGTAGAGGAGATAGAGGGTTGTGGAGGGATTCAGGGGTGTGGTTTCTCAAGGGTGAAGTAAGCTTGAGATTTAGATAGAAGAAAAGAGAGGGCTTTTTTTTTTCCCAAATATATTTGAATATGCACGTGGACTATGTGGAGGGGGTTGATAAACAGAGGGAGAAATGGATAGGTAAATTATGTAGAAAGGGTAAGGAGGCCCATGATGCTGGGCTAACAGCAGAGATATAAAGGGAACACAACTTTATTCCTTGGAGACTCGGCATACTCTTCCTTTGGCCATCATCCAGTATAGTCAAGATTCCTGGCTGTTATCATTGATGTCACCAAATATCTTGACCTCTACTTCTCCAAGAGTGGTCACTCGAAGTATACCCACTATTTTAGTTCAGGGTAGCGATTGTTTGTATTGCACAAAGGAGAGACCAAAGACACAAACTGAGACTGAATGAAAAGAGAGGATGGTAGAAAGAAACGAGAGAATTTGGAGGAATTTATATATTTAAAAACTCCATTCATTCATTTATTATTGTTTCATAAGATAATTATTGAATGTCTATTTTATTGTAGCATGTGCTGTCTTACAGTGATGGACAAAAATAGATATTATCCCTGTGCTTCTGGAGCTTTTTTTCTAATACGGAGTTAGGCTTTAAATATTCATTTGTAATTTTGATAAGTGCTGTGAAGGAAAGTGCATTTTTACAATGAGGATGAGTTAGCAGAAAGATTCATTGTTGCTGAGGAGGTTAAGAAAGGCCTCCCCAAAGTAGAGAGTTTAGAGCAGAACCTGGGAGGGGGTGGGTATTGTGGAAGACAAGAAACATGTTTTAGGAGGGAGAAGTATGTATGAAAGAGAAATTGTGATCTGTTTAAGGACCTGAAGGAAAAATCATAGAGAAAAGAATGTGAGGATATGGCATGAGATGGGAGGTAGAGCAAGGGTGGGGTGAGGAGCTTTCGAACCATGTGGGCTTTGTAGAAACCTTAAGGTCTATGATATTATTCTAAGAATAGCAGTTAGCCTTTTAAGAGTTTTCAGTAGAGTATACATGTTCTGCTTAGCATCTTTACAGAAACTGGGTGCTGTGTAGGACATATGCTAGAGCCAAGGATGATTATGGGACCAGACAGGGAATCAAAGTAGCCGAGCTAAGAGGTGGCAGCAGTCTAGACAAGGATGATAGCACTGGAAATGGAGACAGGCCTTGGTGAGTCACAGGATGTACAAGTGAATTACAGACAGATGTCCAACATGATGCCCCGCTTTCTGACTGGTGACTAGTTTTTCAGTTTACTGGAATCAGGATTACTGAGTGTTTTGGGGCAGTAGACGTGAGTTTATTTTTAGACTCTTTTGTCTGAGATGCCTCTGAGGTATCCAGGTTAAAACACTAAGGAAGTAATTGCCCGTTCAGATATAAAGGGAAAACATGAGCTCAAGATAGTTGCCATGGAGTGTTTGAATGGTGGATGCAATCCCTGCAGCAGAGTCCAGCAGAGGCATAGTGGGATGTCTAGGAAAAGAAGATGTAATCAAAGGGAACAGCATTAGGAGGCAAAATCACCTAATTAACATAAAAGCAACTGAGGTGATGATGTTGAAGAAAAAGATAAAGATAAAAAGATTAACTTTAGCTTTATTGTGAATATTGAAAGAAACTGGGTATTCATCCTTTCTGATGGCTGAGTAATATTCCACTGTATATATGGACCACATCTTCTTTATCCATTCCTATGTTGAAGGGCATCTTGACTCCTTCCACAGTGTGGCTATTTGTGGACATTGCTGCAATGAACATTGGCATGCATGTGCCCCTTCTTTTCACTACATCTGTATCTTTGGGTAAATACCTAGTAGTGCAATCACTGAGTCATTGGGTAGCTCTAGATTTAATGTTTTGAAGAAACGCCATACTGTTTTCCAGAGTGGCTGTACCAGTTTGCATCCCCACCAACAGTGAAAGAGGGTTCTCCTTTCTCCACATCCTCTCCAACATTTTTTGTTTCTGTTCTTGTTAATTTTTGCCATCTAACAGGTGCAAGGTGATATCTCGATGTAGTTTTGATCTGAATTTTCCTGATGGCTAGTGACGTTGAACATATTTTTTCATGTGTCTGTTAACCATTTGTATGTCTTTGGAGAAGTGTCTGTTCATGTCGTCTGCCCATATTTTACTGCCTTATTTGTTTCTTGGATGTTGATTTTGAGGAGTTCTTTATAGATCTTGGATACCAGCTCTTTATTTGTAATGTCATTTGCAAACATTTCCTATTCCATGTTTTGCCTCTTAGTTTTGTTGACTCTTTCCTTTGCTGTGCAGAAGGCTTTTATCTTGATGAAGTCCCAGAAGTTCATTTTCACTTTTGTCTCCTTTGCCTTTGGAGACGTGTCTTGAAAGAAGTTGCTGTGACCAATGTTGAAGAGGTTACTGCCTATGTTCTCCTCTAGGATTTTGATGGATTCCTGTCTCACACTGAGGTCTTTCATCCATTTAGAGCTTATCTTGGTGTATGGTGTAATAAAATGGTCCAATGTCATTCTTCTGTGTATAGCTGTCCAATTTTCCCAGCACCATCTATTCAAGAAACTGTCTTTTTTTCCATTGGATATTTTTTCCTGATTTATCAAAGATTCATTTACCGTAGAGTTGAAGGTCCATTTCTGCAGTCTCTGTTCTGTTCCACTCATCTGTGTGTCTGTTTCTGTGCCAGCACCGTGTTGTCTTGGTGATCACAGCTTTGTAATACAGCATAAAGTTAGGCAACATGCTGCCCCCAGCTTTGTTTTTCTTTTCAACATTCCCGTGGCGATTCAGTGTCCTTTTTGGTTTGATACAAATTTTAGCATTGTTTGTTCCAGCTCTTTGAAAAATGCCAGTGTTATTTTAATAGGTATGGCATTGGAAGTGTAGATTGCACTGGGCAGTGTAGACATTTTAGTCATGTTTGTTCTTCAGATCCATGAGCATGGAATGTTTCTCTATCTTTTTGTGTGTTCCTCAATTTCTTTCTTGAGTGTTCTGTAGTTTCTAGAGTATAGATCCTTTACCTCTTTGGTTATGTTTATTCCTAGGTATCTTATGGTTCTAGGTGCTATAATAAATGTATTCAATTACTTAATTTCTCTTTCTATCGTTAACATTTTCAGTGTATAGAAAAGCAACTGATCTGAGTGCACTGATTTTGTATCTCCTGTCACCTTGCTGAATTGCTGTATGAGTTCCAATAATTTGGGAAGAGTGTCTTTTGGGTTTTCCACATAAAAATACTGTTTTCCACAGTCTCACGCTGTCTGTGAAGACAGAGAGAGAGTTTGACTTCTTCTTTGCCACCATACACCAATTTTCATTTCATTTCTTTTTCTTGTCCTCATTACTAATGCTAGGACTCCTAGTACCATGTTGAACAACAGTGATGAGAGTGGGCATCACTGTCGTGTTCCTGACCTTGAGGCAAAAGCTCTCAACTGTTCCCTATTGAGAATTATATATGCTGTTGGGCTTTTCATAGATGGTTTTTATGATATTGAGGAATGTTCCCTCTGTCCCTACATTCTGAAGAGTTTTAATCAAGAAAAAAAAAAATGAAAGTAACTAGGTCAAGGAACTGCTGAGGTTGGCCAGGGACAGTGTTTCCACTTAGAACACTGGTTCTTTGGGGAGCTTGGGTGGCTCAGTTGGTTATGCGACTGCCTTCGGCTCAGGTCATGATCCTGGAGACCTGGGATCGAGCCCTGCATTGGGCTCCCTGCTTGCTTCTCCCTCTCTCACTCCTCCCTGCTTGTGTTTCCTCTCTCGCTGTGTTTCTCTCTGTCAAATAAATAAATAAATCTTAAAAAAACAAAAAATATCACTGGTTCTTTGGGAGTACTGCCATTTTCTGTGTCTGTCTCTTGCACACATAAATTTTTGTTATCAAGTATGAGGATTGCTCTTGAAATAGTTTTTTTTCAATAACATAACTTCTGAGAGTGTTAGGCATGTGTGTCTTAAAAAAGGATGTAGTATACAGCAATTCCTAATGAATCTCAGGAATTTAAGTTTGTGTTCTTTGGAACACTGTTTGAGAAACATTTGCTTAGCACCGTTAGTAGACTCAGGCAGTGGAAATGTAGACAGTGGAAATGCATACCAGTTGATCTCAGTGTTTTCCTTCCCTCTCCACCCCATGCTCCCCAATCTCTTCCTCTCTGTAGAAGTAATGCTTCTTCCCAGGAGTTAGAATAGCAAGATTCAGTTTAAGGAGGTTTCTGGGTCAAGGGTAGTACAGTTCAAAATATATGTTGAAATCAGTGATCACAGCCTGGAATTTGTGTTCATTTTGGCCAGTGGTTAGGTGAAGAGTTTTCCTGGGTTTTAAGTGTAATGACTCTTTGGTAACTGGTAAAAAACATCCAGCTTGGCAGCAACTGAGATCCATTTCATTTATAGGCAAACACAGTACATCTTGAGAAAAGGATATTCTGGTATAAATCTGCAGGTAATTGGGGTGGGTGCAGGAAGGGGTATACAGGAAAGAGAGAGACTGAAATGATTTAATCTTGGAAGTGAGTAGGACTGGGAAATGGACAGATTGTGATCTGAATATTTGGAGCCTGGAAGTTCCTTTAGGTTATTTTTTTTTTTTAAAGATTTTTTATTTATTTGACAGAGAGAAACACAGCCAGAGAGGGAACACAAGCGGGGGCAGTGAGAGAGGGAGAAGCAGGCTTCCCGCCGAGTAGGGAGCCCGACGTGGGGCTTGATCCCGGGTCTCTGGGATCATGACCCGAGCCAAAGGCAGTCGCCCAACCAACGGAGCCACCCAGGTGCCCCGAAGTTCCTTTAGGTTATTAACTGATGTGTAAGTGGGTTACTGTGTTGCCCACATATTTGGCTGTAATGAAAATAGAGCTTATTTCAACAAATCACCATTGGTATGGTGGTGAGACCACTAGCATCCTCTTCGTATATGGGGAGTCATATATAGTTTTAAAGAGCAGTGGAAGAAGAGCCCTCCGGAAGGGCTAAGCCAATAAGAGTGGTGTTATGAGCTACTTGGTACATTATGTTTTAGGATTTTGCTTGGATCTGAAGCCTAACTTCTATATCTTTTTTATCCTAAGTGCCTAGGGTAATGCTGGTAAATATGGGGCCTTTAAATGAATGAATGAATGAATGAATGAATGAATGAGTCCCTAAAATTCATGTTTTAAAATCTGACCCTGATTATTCCTTCGTACTAGTAGAGCAGAGAAGAACACTTAACACTAAATTTACTTTGAAGCCAAACAAAACCAAAAGTATCCAGATTTCCTCCAGGTTTTAGTACAAATTTATAACCACTAGTTTGACGTAAATTGTGTGGTTGCTACTAAGAACAATAATATGGGGATTTAGCAGGTAGAAAATAACTGACTTTTACTCAATCTCTCACTCTTTGCAACCAGCAAGCCAAGATCACGGGCAAGAAACAATTGGTCATGACATACTAATGAATAGCAGGATCTTGTCAAGTTGATGAGCATTGCTTACAAACCTCGTATGTTTTAGTCCTGCTTCTTGTGCCTTTACACACATAATATCTCTGCATGAGTTGAGTGATAGGAGTACAAGAGAGTACTGTTGATCAGATGAACTTTTGCTGAGCATAGCTTTCTTATTATTTTTATATACCTATTTTGTACCCGCATTTGAAATGACTAATTCCGTCTCACGCATGCATAGTATCTATTTTGGAGCTCAAATGTCCTCGTTGGTACCCTCATTATACTCTTGGGATGATGATGAACAGTTGAAATCATCTGCATATCATTATGTCCTCGAAACTTCTTATATTGTTCAGTCATTATCCCTCCTCTTTTTCCTGTCTCTTCTTCATGACTCAGAGGCCTTCTTTTGTCATATTCAATTACTGATACAGTTTTTCAGTGTTTTAAAAATATTATTTACTACTAACTATATACTATAAGCCATACTGGTTTCTAGGACCATAGAGATCCCTGAGACATGGCCCTTCTCAAGAAGCCCTAATCAGTAGAAGGTACAGGCATATATTTTTATCCATAAAATGCTGTGGTAAGCACAGCATAAAACAAAGCAAATGTAAGGTTCTGTGCTATCATTTTGGAAAGAGCATAATTATAATGGAGAGCAAGGCAGTCGAGGCAGGCTTTCCAGAGGAAGTCATTCATAAGCCAAGCTAAGAGAGCAAGCCAGAGTGAATGATGCATATTCCAGGTAGAAGATCTGGTGTGACAGCCTGAGTTATCAGGAGAATGCCTGTGTCTTCAGCAGTGTCTGGGGATATAAGAAGCAGAGCAAATTTAGAGGTCATTCAATGAGATTAGCTCTCCATCTATCCAGAGCCAGCGTGTTCCTCAAAACACAGGTCTTATCTCCTCTTCTTTCTGAAGCTCTGTCATGCTACCCTAAACCAAAGTATTTTTTGCTTCATAGGATGATAGAATTATGATCTCAAGCTATAAAATCTTAGAATGTTATTGTATATGGAAAAAAAACCCAAATGTGTTGTTATCCTTGAGTCCAAAATAATCAATTTCATAAACGCAAATATTGTCCTCAATTTCCCGCTACACTAACAGCAAGTCTTTCTGGCATGATCGAGTTGAGAAGTAGTGTGTACAATGGGAAAGTGACATGACACTGTTATGTGGGTCTCATTTGTAAACCATCAGAAACCTCCTCAGATAGCACCTGTGATTGTGATAGGCTCACATTCATCCCATATAACATGTAAAGAACCAAAGTACTTAGCACAGAAGACAAAAAGGGAAAAATTTAGTTTTCCCAAATATTTGAAAGGAATTTCCAACTGACCCTAGGGAGTAGACCAAGGGCCAATGTCTGAAGGTAGACGAAATATTTTTGTTTGAAGAAGATGGATTTTGTTTGTTTTGCTTTGTTTTTGAACAGCGTGTTTGTTTGTTTGTTTGTTTTTTAAGATTTTATTTATATGACAGAGAGAAATACAGCCAGAGAGGGATCACAAGCAGGGGGAGTGAGAGAGGGAGAAGCAGGTTTCCCGCCGGGCAGGATCTCGGGTCTCTGGGATCATGACCTGAGCCGAAGGCAGTCGCTCAACCAACTGAGCCACCCAGGCGCCCCTGGACAGTGTTTTTAAAGAGGTAATAATCAGTTTAGAAATGACAATGAATTTTGTCACTGGAGGTGTTTGAGTATGGTGAATGTTGAAGATAATTTAATCATCAGTGGGATAGGAAGTTTTTACCAAATGTCATTTCCCAAAGTCTCCTCCATGGGTACTTTTTTGCCCAGGGGTTCTGTACTTTTTTGCAAGGGGATCTGCAAAATAAAAATGATTTTCTTAATAGCACTAAGCTCTCACTGGCTTTCTTGACAGTGTAAATGTTTGTACTGATGGTTCAACAGTAGAGTAAGGTAAACATTCTGACATCACCCCCAGAATCAAGATGGTAGCGCCATATTTACTGGTCATTCTAATTCTTTAGTTCAAGGGGGGAAAAAGCCATCTTTATTTAAGAGTGTCCTTAATAAACAGTGAAAATGATTATTATTATTATTAAATATTTTATTGGAGAGAGTGAAAGCAAGAGCAGGAACACAAGCAGGGGGAGTGGGCGAAACAGGCTGCCCCCAACCCCCACTCCATGTACAGAGCCCCATGTGGGGCTCCATCCCAGGACCCTGGGATCATGACTTCAACAGAAGGCAGATGCTTAATGACTGAGCCACCTAGGTGCCATGAATAGTGAAAATTATTACATTTATTAAACTTCAGTTCTTGAGTATATGTCTTTCATAAAGTGTTTCTGCTGTCTGGCAAAAGTACATTCTTTACTTTGATATAAAAAGCACTTGTTGTGTATTAAGGTAGCCCTTTTTCATTGGATACCATTTCTATTTGAAAATCCAGCTGGCAAACTAGGGTTATTAATACCCCAGAATTTGGGAGACATTTTCTTGAAAAAGAGCAAAGTAAGTGGCCGCTTCAAGGAAAATAAGTGACATTTGTTGCTAATAAAGTCAAGCTCTGAAGTAAACAAAGAATTTTAGAAATTTTATGTCCACCACCATAAGTTTGACAGGTTCATTGCATTTATAGAGTTTTTTGATAAGGTTGGTAGTGATTTTTTTAAAAAATTGAGTTTATTTTATTTTTAACATTTATTTACTAGAGAGAGAAAGAGCACAGCAGGGGAGGGGAGATGAGAGAGGGAAAGAGAGAGAATCCTCAAACAGACTCCCAGCTGAGTGTGGAGCCCCACGCAGCAGCACTTGATCACATGACCCTGACATCATGACCTGAGCTGAAGTCAAGATTTGTACGCTTGACCCAGTGAACCACCCAGGTGCCCCCAAAACTGATTTTACTTCTAATGCCAGAAAGTTACATATGCCGGTATTTGGAGGAAGAAGAGGTTTTGTGGTTCATGGATATGAGACAAAGTAGGGACTAGACTCCGGTCCCCCCAACTGACTGTAAAATCCAATGTTCCTTGGCTATCTTCATAATGGTGGTGGTGGTGGGGAGCTAAAACCATATGCCTCTTGATTAGCCCATCTTGCAGGAAGATGGCTAGATAATGCTTACCATAGAATGGTAAAGACCAGACCAAACCAGTCTGTGCCAAGATGGGCCCCAGCGTTGACCTTTCACAACTTTTCCTCCATTATAATACTAAAAATCATGCCTAGGGTTGGAGAACTAACATGTGTATTAGATATGCGATACATGAAGAAGCATGACCTTTAGGTGCACGGGTGCTAGTAAGTCCTGCCTCTCCGTATGCTTACGTATCATCCTTTCCCACTCCCTGACTTCTCCCGGAATCAGCCTGAGGAAACTTCTTTCTGAGGTCTTCTTTGCACTCCTGCATCAGCTCCAGTAAAGCTTTGCTTGAAACTCCTGTTTCTGTTGTTCAGAGAGCCCAGGGGCCAGGCTCACAAATGCATAGAATCGCCTTTAGTTCTCTTTACCATCCGTGAAGCAGCATTGTCAGCCCAGAGAGGAGTTCTCTTTCTAAAGTCAGCAGAAATGGTTTAATATAGTGGAAGCATAAAGGACTGTGCATTGGTGATTTATGTGTACTGAAAAATTTGGAGAAAAACTCTCCACTTTTGCCAGAAACTCACTTTATTTTCAAGACACTGAGGAGTTGTGTCCTTCTCTTATGTATTCAGTTATTTTTATGATTTACTTTAGCCTTTACCTTTATTTCTCTTGTCATTGTTTCTTGAGATTTTGTATGCGTTTGTGTAAGACCCAGGGAAATTGGCGGAGCTTATGCAGTGAGCTTCTAGTCATTGACCCTCTCAAACCAGCACAGAGCAAAGCTAAGTCTATGTCAAGGTAGCTAACGTTCAAAAAACAAAGATTAAACCAACAAACAAAATTATTTCATCAGAGTGTAGCAAGGTGGATTTGTTCCCCCGTTGAGGTTTTTAAGTATTAAATGTGGTTGGGCTTGAAGATAGCAGATTAATTTTCTGCTGTAGTAGTACTTCTCATTCCTTTTAAAAGCATAGAGAGATCATATGGACTAGAAGCCTTTATATGGTGTATTTTGGTGTGGACCTGTATGTCTTCCCCCCCACCAAAGGATTTTATCTATTTATTTGACAGCGAGAAACACAGCTAGAGAGGGAACACAAGCAGGGGGAGTGAGAGAGGGAGAAGCAGGCTTCCCGCTGAGCAGGGAGACCGATGCGGGGCTCTATCCTGAGATTCCGAGATCATGAGCTGAGCCACCCTGGTGCCCCCAACTTGTATGTCTTAAACAACAAAGAAGCTTCATTTGAGGAACTAGTCTTTGCTGATTAATCTTATTACCTGGAAACCTGCATTTCAATACAATCAGTGAATAAAAAACATTGCATAGCTGTTTTTTCAAATGAAATTTTCAGTTTCTGTAAATGGCTATCATGTTTTATCTCATAACAGCGATTCTTGGCTAAACTGCTTTAATGTTTAAACAGAAAATAATGTGAAGGGAAGTTAAGTTCTGAGGATTAGACTCAGACTCAAGGTATGGTAGTCTACTCACACTTCTTAATGCATAGAAATATTGTATTTGGGTATTTTTGAAACATCTTCATGGGTTATAAAACAAAGACAAGACTACAAATAGAAAGCATCTAAATTTTTCATAAAGAAGAATAAATTTGTGTTTCTCAATGTCTATAAAATCTTCTACCATATATTGAAAATGCAGAAGAAACTCTCGTACAAAGAAAAAAATTTAGGATGAAGGGCAAAAGGAGATACTTTGGAAGAAAAGAAGCTCAAAGCCATTTTTGTGTCAAAAAGAAAATTCAGGAGAAAAATCAAGCCTTAATAAATTATTTTTGTCCCAGAACTTAATAATTCAATTATATTTTTCCCCTAAAAAAGAAGCCATAAACAATGATTGTATTAGTTAAATAAGTTCTTTTTTCCTTTAAAAATATTATAACATTAGGATCATATTACTTCCAAATTTAACTCGATTGATTTCTGAGTAAGACAAACTGCTTTAAAATGAAATTCTTGTATTCTGGAGAGTATTACCAACAGCTAAAAAGGAAGAGAGGAAAACTGTATTGTTTTAAAGCATGGTTGAATAAATAAGTGTTTTGCAGATCACTAATAGCCAATAACATTATTTGGAAGGTTTAGAGGTGATCTGGTTTGCATTAAACATATTTACACTTTAAAATGCCTTCATGAATTAAGTCAAGCTTTATAGCAAACAGATGCTAAGAAATATGAAAATACTACAGAGTTTTGCTGTATTAAGATTATCATAATCTAAGGGATTCATTTCACCAGATTTTGAATAACCACTTGGCATTGTTTTTTCCAGAGGGCACAGTCAGATGAATTGGAAAAAATTGAAAAGCACGGCCGGTCCTCCAAAGACAAGGAAAACGCCAAGTCCCTGGACAAGCCCGAACAGTAAGCACACCTCAGGACCTTGGAGAGGCAGCCGAACCTCGGGCGGTCTCTCCGTTTGGAAAATGTGGTGTTCTCCCGGCATAATTGTTCTGAATGATAGGAGGATAAGCATCTCTTTATATGAATTATATTTTTCCTCTTCACTTGGCTTTATTTCCTTAGGTTCCTTTATGAACTGTCATTAATCCCCAACTTCTCAGAGCGAGTCTTTTGTATTCTGTTCCAGTCCACGTTTTCAGAAAGCATTTGCTCAATCCGTCGCAAACTGGAATTGCTACAGAAATTGTGTGAGGTGGGTGCGGGTCCCCAGAGCGCTGACGATTCAGTTCTGACGCTTAATTGTGTCTGGTCGTGTCCATACTTCAAAAACGTTTTCTTTAATGTACTCCGAGTACACAGAAATTTGCAGGAGAGCCCTTCCACAGGAGAGAACAGGCCACGACTGGTTTCCAGCTCACAGCAAATTGTGAATGATTCCACCCAAATAATCTAGGAACGGCTGTGTGACTCCACAGGAGATAAATATTCTTCTGAAAACAAAGAATCAATGCTTGGCGGAGGTTACTGATATTAACAATTTGTCAAAAATCGGTAGTCCCATTCGTTCTGGTTGTGGTAAATCACTTTGAAAACTAGTAAGATGTTATTAAAGACACATTTTCAGAGGAAAGAAGACATGCAAATTCCAGCTAAGCTTTGTGTTTTGGAAGAAGTCCGTGTGAACTTTTCAGGGATAAATCTAAATTTGGGAATTAATCTTTTTAACTGTGTTTTGGTTTCCCACCACTTAGACCAAAAATGTCTATTGCTCCAGAGGTAGGTACAGTTAGGGTGATGGCAATGACGTTATTTTGTAGTAGTTCTCCTATTACGGCCTTATTATGTTTTCCACGTACTTATGTCATAGAAATAGCCTAGAATGCGATCTTTCAGTTTACAAATGGGTGCCTGAATGTTTTTAGGTAGCACAGCTTCTTAAAGTTAATTTTGGAAACACTGCTCTTAAAACATCCTAATAATAAGCAACGATACAGTTTGGAGGCAGCCCAAAATTATTGCTATAATATGAATATCTGCTACTGAATTAAGAAAATTCAAAGAAAAGTTTGAGAGAGAAAATGTCCTTTCTCCTGTTTTACAGACGTTAAAAAATGGCCGAGGGGTTATGCAGGTCCTGGGTTTGGTTCTTGCTTTTGGCAACTACATGAATGGTGGAAATAAGACTCGAGGACAGGCGGATGGCTTCGGATTAGACATTCTTCCAAAGCTGAAAGATGTCAAAAGCAGTGTAAGTATTTTGTATGAATGAATGTAGGCAAATCAAGGACTAGATGTTTTATTTAGTGATAGGTTTGACTGTAAGCTGGTTGTAATAAATGTTTCTAAATGTTCCAAGGTCTTTATGTTCTAAGCTAGATAAAAGTATATGGCCATCCTATGTGTAGGAGTTTGTGAATAATGTTTCCTAAAGTGACTAACTGTGACTCCTACATCTAATGAGTAATTGAGTAGAGGATTTTAAAAATAAAAAGGTTTTTTTTCACTCTATCATTACCAGGCCTGCTAATATTTATCCTTTTGGAGTCTGAGGAATAATGAATTTTTGTCAATTAGACAGTATTCCTCTTCTCTTCTGTGTTAAGTAATGGAGGCCGGGAGACTTGTGTCTTAAAAAAAAATAACAACAAAGATGGGTGAAAGTAGATTGTAAATAAAATATAAAAGATATCCTGCTTTTCTACATATCATCCTCCCTTTTATACTGGTATGTGTGGGACTGTCCAAGCCTTTTTGCAGGACTAATTAACTTTGGATCCTACTTCTGTACTTGTATTTGTTTAAAATTAACATCGAAGAGATTATGAGAGTGTCAGTAAAAATATAATGTTAGGGAAAAACGTATGATAGTTAGAGTTAATGTCTGAGATTGTAAACTTAGAAAGTAATAGAATTCTGTTCCTCTGATAAAAGAATGTCCTCATGGAACTGTATGATAAAGGAAATTATGGTCATGGTTTTAAAATAATAAATTTAAGGAATGACTGGTTCATAGAAATGGAAATACTGGAATTGTTCTTCCTGGATAATGAATATAGTTGACCCTTGAATGATGTAGGGCCCCTGACCTCCTGCTCAGTTGAAGATCCACACGTAATTTTTGACTCTCCCAAAACTTAACTACCAATAGCCTCCTGTTGATGAGAAGTCCTACCGATAACATTGGTCAGTTGTTTGCTATTTGCTGTGTTATGTGTAACATATGCAGTATTCGTACAATAAAGTAATCTAGAGAAAATAAAATATTGTTAAGAAAATCATAAGGAAGAGAAAATGAACTTCCAGTACTGTACATTATTTGTGAAAAAAATCTGTCAGTGCGCCCATGCAACTCAAATGTTGTTTAAGGGTCAGCTCTAATTTCTCACATAAAAAAGAGACACTGTTGTTTTTGTTTTTTCTGTTGGCCAACAGCTCATTAGCTCATTCACTCATCCATCCAGTCCTGTATCCATTCACCGTTCTTTCACTGACTTCTGTATAATCTTCCACACTGCTTTTCCAGAGTTGAATAAAACCATCATCCTGTCTTGGAGCACTAGCAGCATATAGTTTTTGTGATTTTATGGTTCTGTTTGCTCAGATGCTATTATATTTGTATGGCACAAGTTTTCACAGGAAGCTCCAATATATTAACATGATAAATCATATTTGTTCGAAAGCAAAAGCTCTCTTCTAAGCACTTGAACAGTTCTTAACAACTGGTTGTTGGATTGAAACAAGTAACAGTTGCGAATAACCTTGGATTATAAATAGCATCAACATAATATTGAACTTATGAAAATGGATGTGGAATAGAGTCTGATAATTATAATTATATACAAATAAGGGATTATTTGTTTTTTATTGGTTGATATATCTTATTCAATCCCCCCCATAAGTTAGATTTTATTAATTTAAATAACTTAGGAATAATCTAGATAAAAATGGCATAATAAGAATCAAGAAGCAAGATTTTATTTTATACTTTCACTTGCATTCTCACAAGAGTTATGTGAAGTCTTCCTGATTTGTTCTTTCTCTATAAAACAAATATAACTATGTCGAATTCTTAGTAATATTTGTAGACCTGCATGGACAGAGCTGTCATTTAGATCACTCAGAATTTTCCCTTAGCATGCTTATCAGCAGGCATTTAACAAATGCTTTGTTAATTGATTCAAGTACTGTTAACCATTTCATTGATTTATAAGTTAGGAAAGTTGCTCAAATTATTTAAAAACAAATATTCTTTCTAATAAATATACCACTTTATTGTAATATATCACTGCATGGTATAATTATTATGATAAATTACTATGTGGAAATTCTCTAAAAGGTGTATTATCATAACATGTCCAATTAAATTATAAAGAGCTATTGTTTTTTACAAAAGGGGGGGAAATAATGGTTAGATTGAATGTTTCAAGGGACGTAGTTTGTGTCCTAAGGTTTTAAAAAATATACATGTATTTGTCCTCCCACATTCAAATTATCTAGTATTTTTTCAAGTGATGCAAAAAAAGAGAAATCTTTTTTAGGGGCATCATTAAAAATGCCCCTAAGTGTGCCAAAAAGGGGGTGAAAAGCTATTCTTTGAAAACTATTAGTATAGGAATAATCCTACATTTTTTCTATAAAAATACATATATTGCTTTATTTATGGCCGTGAGGATATTAATTCCTCAATCTCAGTGGCTGACATAGCAATTTATAATATATATTTGCATCTTTAAAGCTCCTCCTTACTTAAAATAATACTTAACTTTATTTTCCTAATCTCTATGCTAACAAATTTCAATGGTCCTACTATTGGAATGATACCTGCTGGTCCAGAAAAGATATAGAAATGCTGGCAATATCTAGTTATTTCAGCTAAAATAGTAGTTATACCTTTTAATAATGAAACGTGACAATTAATGAACTAATTTTCTGATCGAGGAGGGCAAATACAAGAAAGTATTCACAGTTGGGACTCCGCCCTTGAACATCTGTTCTTTCCCTTGGAGCTTAGATTAGAACATTGGGAAAAACAGGATCTTCTGTGCCATGAAACTCCTTCCTTCGATGCAGGGGCTGGAGTATTTGAAATATAGAATTTCACATTTTAATCTAAATGTTCTCATTTGTATATTGTACTGGAATGTATTTTGCTTGACACTATATACTTAATATTTTTAAAAATATATTTTTACTTTGGTCTTTCTGTCTAGGACAATAGCAGAAGCCTTTTGTCATACATTGTTTCCTTTTATCTTCGAAATTTTGATGAGGTAAGACAGTTTTTACATATAGTTCAATTTTGTTATTCTTTCTTGTTGAGTGATGGGCAGTATCTGTTGTTTTATTCTTATTTATATTAATGCTGGCTTGTTTTAAAATTATGTGTTTCTTGCTAATTAGGATGCTGGAAAAGAACAGTGTGTTTTTCCACTGCCAGAACCCCAGGACCTTTTTCAGGCCTCACAGTTGAAGTTTGAAGATTTTCAGAAAGATCTCAGAAAACTAAAGAAAGACTTGAAAGGTAACTTGTAATCTTACAAAATCATATTTGTACGACCTAATGCTTTTTTAATGAGAAAAACACAGACTTTTCAATATTTTTTAAGAAAGTAAATCTTTAACAGCTTTGTAAAGCTACATTTTTTTAGTGTGGCAAAAGAAAAATTTTACCAATAATCTGATACTTTTGTTTAAAAAGATATATATTAGGCCTTTACCTCTTATATAGCATATTGGTTATCTGAATAACAATCCCTTTCATCAGAAGCAAATTTTGATCATCTCGTTTTCACTTGATAACCAAAAATATTTGTACATTTATCATGTTATTGTTAAAAGAGAAATAGTTCCTCCCTATCCTCATTTGGTATACTTGCACAAGATGTTGTGCCTTATGAACTTTCCTGGGAACAAAGATCTTCTTTCACATATTTGATTAAAAAAAAAAATGCTTCTATAACATTTTATTGTTAGTCGAGGAGCATTGTATCAAATCATTTTTAAATGAGTCTGAAATTGTTCAGATTTCTAAATTAAAAGTAACATTTAAGGGGCACTTGGGTAGCTCAGTCAGTTAAGCATCTGACTCTTGATTTCATCTCAGGTCATAATCTCAGGATTGTGAGATCAAGCCTAGGTTGTGAGATCAGGCTCTGTGCTCAGTAGGTAGCCTGCTTAAAATTCTCTACCTCTGCCCCTTCTCCATGCTCTCTCCCTTTCTCCTTCTCTTAAACCCAACAACAACAACAAGAACAACAACAAAAATTTAAAATAAAAGCCTTCCAAATTCTAAAGGAAAAAGTAAAACTGTCAGTATTTGTGGAGGATAACATTTTGTGCATAGAAAACCCTAAAGACTCTGGGTGCCTGGGTGGCTCAGTGGGTTAAGTCTTTGCCTTCAGCTCAGGTCATGATCTCAGGGTCCTGGGATCGAGGCCCCCATTGGGTTCTCTGCTCGTCAGGAAGCTTGCTTCCTCCTCTTTCTCTGCCTACTTGTGATCTCTCTCTCTCTGTCAAATAAATAAATAAAATCTTTTTTTTTTTTTAAGATTTTATTTATTTGACAGAGAGAAACACAGCCAGAAAGGGAACACAAGCAGGGGGAGTGAGAGAGGGAGAAGCAGGCTTCCCGCTGAGCAGGGAGCCCGATGTGGGGCTCAATCCCGGGTCTCCGGGATCATGACCTGAGCCTAAGGCAGCCGCCTGACCAACTGAGCCACCCAGGCGCCCCAAATAAAATCTTTAATAAAAAAAGAAAACCCTAAAGACCCCATCAAAAACTCTTAGAATTAATACATTAAGTTTCAGAGTACAAAATCCAAATACAAAATTTATTGCATTTTTATACACCAACAAGAGATGATCCAAAGGAGAAGTTAAGGAAGCAATCTCATTTACAATTGCATCAAAAGAATAAAATACCTAGGAAAAAATTTAACCAAGGAAACACAAAATGTGTACACTAAAACCTGTAAGACACTGGTGAAGGAAACTAAAGATTACACAAAGAAATGGAAAGCTATTCCATGCTCATTGTTTGAAAGATTTAATATTGTTAAAAATGTCTGTATTACCCAAAGCAATCTATAGATTCAAAGCAATTCGTATCAAAATTCCAATGGTATTTTCACAGAATTAGAACAAATGATCTTAAAAGTTGTATAGGAAACACAAAAGATCCCAAATAGCCAAAGTAATTTTGAGAAAGAAGGTAAAGCTGAAGGCAACATAGACCCTGATTTCAAGCTATATTATAAAACTATAATAATTGGAACGATACAGTATTAGCATAAAAACAGACACATAGATCAATTGAACAGAATAGAAAGCCCAGAAATAAGCCCATACGCATATGGTCAGTTTATGACAAAGGAGACAAGAATATGCAATGGGGAAAGGACAGTCTCTTCAGTTAATAGGATTTGAGAAAAGACATCCAAATGCAAAGAAAAATGAAACAACTGTATCTTATCCTATACCCAAAAAATTAACTCAAATTAAGTTAAAGAGCTGACTCTAAGACCAGAAACCATAAGACTAGTAGAAGAAAACAGGCAGTAAGTGCCTTGATGGCAGCCTTGGTGGTATTTTTTTGGATCTGACTCCAAAGCAGCGGCAACAGAAGCAAGATAAACACATGGGACTACATCAAACTAAAAAAACTTCTATGCAGCAAAGGAAACTGTCAACAGTAGGACAAGTCACCTTATTGAATGGGAGAAGATATTTGCAAATGTTATCCAGTGAGGGATTAATATTGAAAATATATAAAGAACTCATACTACTTAATAACAAAAACACACACAATCCAATTAAAAAATGAGCAGAGGATCTGAATAGACATTTTTCCAAAGAAGTAATACAGATGGCCATGAGGGACATGAAAAGATAGGCAACATCCCTAACCACTGGGGAAATGCCAATTAAAACCACAATGAGATATCACTTCACACCTGTCGTAATGGCTTAGTCCCAAAAGGACAAGAAACAACAAGTGTTGGCAAGAATAAGGAGAAAAAGGGATCCACTTGCACTATTGTTGGTGGTGTAAATTAGTGCAGCTACTGTGGAAAACAGTATGGAGTTTCTTCAAAAGATTAAACACATAACTGTCATGGAGTCCAGCAGTTTTACTTCTGTGCATTTATCTGAAGAAAATGAAAACACTACCTTGAAAAACTATATGCACCCCTCTGTTCATTGCAGCATTATTTACAATAGCCAAGATACGGAAGTAACGGAAGTGTCCGTCAATAAATGAATGGATAGAGATGTGGTATGGATATGTATATTAGCCATAAAGAAGGGTGAAATATTATTTGCAAGAACATGGATGGATCTTTTGTTCAGTGAAATAAGTCGGACAGAAAAAGAAAAGAAAAAATCTAAAAAACAAAATAAGAAAACAAAATAAATCTCATAGATACAAAGAACAAATTGGTGGTTTCTAGAGGGGAGGGGTTTGGGTGGTGGGTTAAATGGGCTGATGGGAACAAGAGGTACAAACTTCCAGTTATGAAAGAGATGTATCATGGTGATACAATGTCATGTATCCCATGGTGACTCAGTAATATTACAAATCTGAAAGATACTGAGAAAGGAAATCTTAAAAGAGTTTCACAGTTGGAGTGCCTGAGTGGCACAGTCGGTTACGTGTCTTGGTTTCAATTCAAGTCATGATCTCAAGGTCATGAGATCGAGTCCTGTGTCAAGCTCTGCACTCAGCAATGAGTCTACTTAGGACTCTCTCTCCCTCTCCCTCTGCTCTTCCCCACCACTCTCTCTCTCGTTTCCTCTCTCAAAAATAAATAAATAGACCTTAAAAAAAATGTTCCCATCACAAGGGGAAAAAAATTATGTGTGATGACAGATGTTAGCTAGACTTATTGTGGTGATCGTTTCCCAGTGTATAGAAATGTTGAATCATTATACACTTAAAGCTAAAATTATCTTATATGTCAATTATACTTCAATGGTAATTTTTAAGAGAAAGAGATTTTAAGTGAGAAAAGGTAACATTTACCCAGAAAACTTACAATTTTCTTTTAGTTTTATATGTAAAATCTCTTTATTCCCTTTATGACCATGAGGGTACTTCTTGTTGCAGAATTGAGAACAACTCAGCTATCTGTTTCAGTCTCTTGCTAAGTCTGTTAAGCACAGATAGGGAATAAATAAATTTATGTGAGATTCTCATTTGATGTTGTGTTACTAGATAAGAAGAAGAGGATTGGTTACCTCTGTCCATAAATCAAATATGATTATCACTTTTTAAGAGATTGTTTCCCAGTTTTGAAATATTTATCCAAAGATTTTGATCTGTAATCAAATTTATGGAGTTGTTATATTCTCATCACAGATGCTTTTATATGGATTTAAATCAACAGAGCGACATTATATAGTTTATATTTTCTGAACACTCCACAATCTTGGTGCTTGTCATGTCTCTGCTGGGTGCTGTTCATAACCACAGACGCAGTCATCACTGCCAAGGAGGGGTAAAATTCTGTCACTTAGATGTTCTCCTTTAGCGCCTCAAGTAGGGGTGCTTATTGATGAGGCCAAGAATGAATAGCTTGTTGCAAAAAAACCCCAAAATCCACAAACATAAAACTATGTTACATTTATATACTACTATGATACTATGTATTTAAATATGGTTTCTTTTTTTTCTAAAAGATTTTATTTATTTGACAGAGAGAAACACAGCGAGAGAGGGAACACAAGCAGGGGGAGGGAGAGAGGGAGAAGCAGGCCTCCCGCCTAGCAGGGAGCCCGATGTGGGACTCGATCCCGGGTCTCTGGGATCGAAGGCAGTCGCTTAACCAACTGAGCCACCCAGGAGCCCCTAAATATGGTTTCTTAAAACAATAGGAAACCCAACCATTCATGTATAATATGTATTACTTCAAAATTTGCCAGGTATCTGGGATTGCTTATGAAATTTGGCATTCTCTCTCTCTGTCTCTGTCTCTTTGATGTGGTGCTGGGGGCCTTTCTGGACACTCTGGAAAATATTTCACACTTTGATCAACAGTTTGGTCTTGCAGAGGATTTTGTAGTTTGCAGGTGATTTAGTGAAGGAGAGGAAAGGAAGTCTTATCACCAGGGGATTCTGTTTGCTTTGGTTCATGCATCACTTTGGAATGTTACTTCATTTATTTTTCATATCTACATAGTGTCTTACTGCAGTTATTAAATATAAACATAGTCATGAAAATGCCAAGTTCTCACAAGTCTTAGAGCTAAAACAAGGGAATTAGCATGCACCAGCTAGGGGTTTAGAAAAGGACCTGAGTACTATTTCCTCTTGCACATCTGTCTTAAGCAGCATGGTTAACTACACAAATGAAACATTGAAGGGGCATCTGGGCAATTTTTCGCACCTCAGAGGGGTGAGAACGTGAAGATTTTAAGCCTCACAGTGTACCCTTTCTGTTGGGGTAAGACAAATTTCTCTAAAAATTCTCTTAAAAGCCTATTCCCTCACCTGGTACCGATAGCATTTGCTCGCCCAGTATTTTCTCGTCTGTCTATGGATTGTCATAATTTGCTGCTCTAGAAAAGGAAAGTTTCATGAGCAAATGAGCATAAGGAATGCTGGGATAAGATAAACTGAAAGGGAATTCACAGGGTCCTCTGAAAGAAGGGATGGTAAGTAGTTCCCTAATTTATTTGATCACAGAGTATCTGGTAGCTTCTGTAGTTAGTGGAATGTTTTAAGAAATGCAAGGCTGGTACTGTGTTAGTAACAGAAGCATGACATTTGCCTCTAAAGAGCTTATAATGAAAGTGGGGAAATGAAACTATAGTTTATGAACTAATATAATAGTATCTTTCTGTTCTTGTAAGATGAGATTAGCTTGAAGAGCTATTTTCAAGACTGTCAAACTCCGAGGTGCCCTTTAAACATTGACAAAAATCGTAATTTAATCATACGTGTTATGCTTTGCTTTTCCAAAACTTGAGTTTTTCCATTGGGGTGAAAGGGAAGATATTTTGTGGCACAAGGAAGGAAATTATATGTGTTGAAATTTAAATTCATTTTTGGGGAAAATTTTCGCATGACTGTAGTATTTCATATCAAGGCATAAAATAAAATTGTCTTCTGTCCCTTTTTTGGAATGAGATAGGTATAAATGGATACATACATTGATTTTACTGAATGAGAATCAAATTGGTGACTATTGGATTCTGTTACTTTTGATAGAATTTAAAATGATGTCTAATTTGACAAATAGCTTATTAAAAATGATTCCTTCTAAGTGATCAAATTAGGTAATTCATTTACGAAGATTCAAATAGCCTATTCACTTTTTTCTTTTTTTCCAGAAGCAAGTTGTTTTAAGAAACTTTAGAAAATGAGATATATATATATATCCCATATAATAAATATCCAATAAATATTGGCTATTCATAAGAAGGAAAAATAGAATAAATGCTGTAATTAGTTTGATAAAAAATAAACTATAACCATTAAGTTACTGATCTTCTCCCTCTATCAGTTCTTTTCTTTCTGCTTACAGACTTGATTTATTTCTAAGGAAAGACTGAGAAATAATGTGTTATGGCTCAGGCATTTTAATAAAACAACCGAATCTCATTTTAGCATTTTATAAGAACATCCGTTATGTTTGGTTTCTATAGTCGTTCCCAAGATTTCCACAGCTCCTCAGGGTGCTCCCTTGGCTTTCTTAGCTCAGTGACATGTAGTTTGTTAAGGAACTTGATCTCCTTTTGATCTCTTCTGGCTGTCAGCTGCATTTCTTGATGCAGTCATGACAAATGACGACTTCTATTCCAGTGCCTTTCTTAGTTAGAAATTTTAGCAATTGCCACATGACTTAAATCAACTCAACATGTACAGGGCATTGAGTAATTAAGTTACCGGAACTGGGCAAGAATGTTCTCATGCAAATTATTTCTGTATCCTCCACCCCTTCCCCACCTTCAATAAGAGACTTGAAAATGTTTAAAAATCATGAGCTTTATCTTCATACTGAAGTCATGTCTGTGTTTGGAGATCTACACGAAAACCCCATGTTTCACATTGTTTGTACTGACTATCTGTGTATGGCAGTTTTATTTACAATGGTAAAGTTCTAGTTGCTTTTGTGTGAGGGAAAAATAATATTTTAAACTCAATTCAAATGTCACCAGCAGCTTTTTAAAAAGTAACATTTTATTATGATTTTAAAAGGAGTGTAAGTTCAGCATAGAAACATCACTCAAAAATGTAGAGAGAAAACGTTTATCTGTGATTCTACAGTACAATGATAAATAATATTAATATTTGGTATATTTGGTACATATGCCCAAATTGGAGCATACACTGTTGGAGCCATGACACAATAATTGTTATATTTTCTGCTTTATAGTTAGGTCATTTAATTCATTCACATTTATATTGTCTCATTATCCTTATTCAGCTTTGGCTTTACTTTAATATGCACAGTCTAAATACCTTCATTCATTCACTCATTCACCGTCTTGCTCTGTACTTAGTGCAGATTTTCAATTTGAAGACTGAGGTTTTCCTTAATGTCTTCAGAATTCTCAATAGTTATCTGTTCAGTGTTCATCAGTTTTCTTTCCTTTACTTGACACTTTTTATTTAGATGTATATTGGGACCACTTTAGTCTCATTTTCTATGTCTCCTAACTTCTCTTTCATATTTAAAAATTCACCACCACCTTTTTTGCTATCATTTTCATGCATTCCTCAACATTGTCTTCTAGTTCATTGGGTCTGTCTTTGACTCTGTCCTATCTGATATTTGTATCATCAATGCAACTAGTCATGGTAATATTTTGCTTCCAAGTTTTCCAATATGATTTTTTATCACATGTATTTTTACCTTTAAAGTAATTTTTTATTCTTATTTTAGATATTATCTTTCCTTTATCTCATTTATATTTATAAAAATATATTGAAGACCTCTTTGGATTTTCTGTAGCTTTTGTTTCATCCAACTGAATCCATCTTTCATTTGTTAATAGTTATATGCTATCTTTCTATTCATTAGTTTCATGTTGGTATTAGAATGTTGATTTAAAACAAATGTCAGAAAATTACAGCCTGTGTGTTAATTACTTAAGTAAAGTTCATTGGGACACAGCCATATGCACACAATTATGTATGTATTGTCTGGGATTGCTTCTGCAGTGGGGGCTTTGACAGAAACCGTCTATCAGTCTGCCTGTCCCTTGCTCTCTCCAGAGCTCCTCCGAATCCCCCCAAATCTTTCGTTCTCTCAGTTTTTTCAGTTGCTTTGACATGGCTTATTTTGGGCCCCCAGGCCAGAACCAAAGCTTCTGTTCACAGCCTGGGACTCCTGCCTTGTGCCTATGTAAATATATAGACACATGCTTATTAGGCTTCTTACAGATTCAGTATCGAGCTAGTGACTGACTTAGCTGAGGTTTTGCCTGGAAAACTGTCTGCCTCTGCTTGCTGCCCCAGCCACACGGCTGCATGTGCCTGGAGCTGTCTGCATTCTCCTTTCACAGTCTGGGGAGCTTAGTCACAGCTCCGGGTTTCCAACAGTGAGCCTGGTTCCATTTCCAGCTGTGTGAACTCTCCCTTCACAGTCTCTGCATAAGCCAAGATGCTTACCTTCTTCTGTACATGCACACTCCAGTGACCTCTTGCTTCAGCACTGCTCATTAATGTGGGCTACTCTAATGTGTCTAGTCCAAGGAGATAGTAACGTTTTTTAAACCATACTGTGTTGTTTGGTTTTCTCTTTTTATGTTTTCATTTATTGCTATGTGTTTTCAGCAGAAGGAAGGCTCAGCCTATGAATTCATTATTCCATTTGACTGGACATCTGTATTCACTTTTATGACTTACATGTTTTTTTCCCCACTGAAAATTATAACATGAGCATTTTCCCATGCCATTTAATACAATTCAAAAACCATTTCAGATGATTTCATAATAATCCTTCTTATGATTGTGCCATAATTTAGTGAGTAATTTGATTCTTGTAAAAAAGAAATTAGTTGTTTCCCAGTTTTCCCTATTCTTAAGAAATATGTTGAACATCTTTACTCCTAGTGTTTTTACTGTATTTCTGATTATTTTCTTTTTTTTTTTTTTTTTTGATTATTTTCTTAACATAGATTCCTAGAATTATAATTACTGGATCAGAAGCAATGAACTTTTTCAGATTCTTGATAAGTTATTAGATTTAGGGCACCTGGGTGGCTCAGTGGATTAAGTCTCTGCCTTCGCTCAGGTCATGATCTCAAGGTCCTGGGATCGAGCCCCGCATCGGGCTCTCTGCTCAGCAGGGAACCTGCTTCCTCCTCTCTCTCTGCCTACTTGTGATATCTCTCTGTCAAATAAATAAATAAAATCTTGGGCGTCTGGGTGGCTCAGTTGGTTAAGCAACTGCCTTCGGCTCAGGTCATGATCTTGGAGACCTGGGATCGAGTCCCACATCTGACTCCCTGCTCAGTGGGAAGCCTGCTTCTCCCTCTCTCACTCCCCCTGCTTGTGTTCCCTCTCTGGCTGTGTTTCTCTCTGTCAAATAAATAAAATCTTTAAAAATAAACAAATTAATTAATTAATTTAAAAAAGTTATTAGATTTAGGTTATAAGGAATCTTGGAGATACTGTAGTCTAACACCATACTTGTCATTCAACAAATGTTTATTAAGTTAATAGAAAGTACAAATAAAAAATAGACCCTTCCCCCATAGTTCATAGATAAGCAGGAGGGATTAACAGGAGGGCTAATGATTATATGAATAACCACTATGTGGTGTAATAAATATTTATTTATATAAATAAGATACTCTAGAAACACAGACATATCTATATGTATGTATATATATATATGTATATATAATTGGAGAATTAAACTTAAATCAAACTTTGAAATATCAGTAAAATTTTCTCCAGGACAAAGAAAAATAAAATTTCAGCAATGGGAAAGAGCATGAGCAAAGTCACCAGTCTTTCCACTATTTTGGTTTTAATTATATGTTGACCTGTGAGGTCAGGGATTTCTTAATTTATATCAGGTTTATATCTGAGGACTAAAAGAATATTCATACCTGAGTTGCTCACTGCCACAGAATTAGTAAGTATGGTCAGGATTATGCATATAGATTGCAGTAGTTTTTATATGCCTTTCAAGGTAGCTTCCTATGCCTACTCTGTGTCAAGGTTTTACATGTATTAACATAATTTAATCCCTATGGTGATGGTATTATCATTAATTTTCTCTTTAGGGAATTGGTAACCACAAGTTAGAGATATTAAATACCCTGCAAAGGAGGCTGGATTTGAACCTAGGGAATCCAATCCAGAGGTCATCTTCTTAACATCAATGCTAATGTGGCCTCTGCTACGGTTTTTCTTAATAGGACTCTTCAGGGAAGATTTGCCATTGACTCTCCTCAGCTCTTAGTACAGGCCTGGCATGATCTGGACTCAGTAAGTAAGTTGAGTGAATTAATAAAGAAATTGTTGGTAAAACCTGATAAAACTGAAGTATAGGGTGTGCAGGGGTATGCAATTGAAGGATGTCTAGGCACCCTTGGGAAGGGTCTTAAGGACTCACTGAGGAGTTTGGACTTGATTCTGTGATTGCGGTTTAGACGTGGGAATGCTTTTAGGCAAGGATGCAACACACTTGGACAGGTGTCTTTGAAAGCCCACCAAGAAGGTTTTGTGAATGATAGTTTACAAGGCAGACCAGAAGCAGGAGACCTAGCTAGCTAGTCATAGATGTGGAGGGCATAAATTAAGTTCCTTGTGGTACAGTGGAACGAGATTCTGTAATTGCACTGAAATATACAAGGTAAAGAAGAAAGAGGTACAAGATGACTTTAATTTCTAGCTTATACACTTGGATGGATGTAAACCCATCACAGAAGGGAGCACAGGACGAGTGAATAGAGGTGGAAAGTAGTCTATGACTTACTTTCGACTTGTTAAAGCCCTTCAGAGCTGGAAGAAGTTTTGTCAAGAATGAAGTAAAAAAAAAAAATGCAAGGAGCATGAAAAGCACACAGTTCTGTTGTGACCTCGCTAAGATCAGAGCTCCAAGTTGAATCAGCAGCAGATGCCCAATATCATGCATTCGTTTCAGCATGCTTTCCACAGCCCACCCAGATTTTGGTTCAGCGTACCTCACCCACTTCCAGTGAGTTCTATAGCCTATTCCCTATTACCTCTGGAACTGTTATTCCTAGTCAAAGTCAAGAGCATCCTTAGTATGAGAATGATATAATGTTATTTTATTTTATTTTTAAAGATTTTATTTATTTATTTGACAGAGAGGGAACACAAGCAGGGGGAGTGAGAGAGGGAGAAGCAGGCTTCCTGCCGAGCAGGAATCCCAATGTGGGACTCTATCCCGGGTCTCCAGGATCATGACCTGAGCCGAAGGCAGTCGCTTAACCAACTGAGCCACCCAGGCGCCCCAGAGAATGATATAATTTTAAAATTACTCTACTAAGGTATATTCTATTTTATTTTTTTTTATAATTTTTTTTTAAGATTTTATTTATTTGACAGAGAGAAACACAGGCAGAGAGGGAACACAAGCAGGGGAAATGAGAGAGGGAGAAGCAGGCTTCCTGCCGAGCAGGGAGCCCGATGTGGGACTCGATCCCAGGTCTCCGGGATCATGACCTGAGCCGAAGGCAGTCGTCCAACCAACTGAGCCACCCAGGCGCCCCTACTAAGGTATATTTTAATTAGAAATAGGTGAGAACCTGAGTCTTTCAAATTATAGTGTGTTTTAGCATAGCATATCAAAGAGTAGAAGGGATACCGATAGAATCACACAGTAATTGCTGGGCTCTGTTTCTCTTTTTATATGGCATTTCTATATGACCTTGTCTTCTGTTGTATTATGTGTACCTATCTCATGTAATGCATTTTTTTTTACAAGTAATCAAATTTTCATTACCCTCATATTCTCACCTGAAACAGTAGAGTTGTATTTTTATTGCATGTAATTTTCCTTTTTGGAATTTTATATGTATGCAGTATATCTATAAAATACTGAGCACGGTCTGCTAAAGTCAGCGAAGTTTATCCAAATAGGTGTTCTCAAAGGCAGCTGGACTCAGAACTGACATTTATTGAAGCAGCTTTTATTGAAGATACTTTGCTCAATTCCTAGAGGGAAAAGATGAATAAGAAATTGATTCGTATATTTCAGGAATGTATTGTGTAGTCAGGAAGCCAAGCACAGGCAGGTAATTGCCCCATCGTGCAGCAGTGATGTTGACAGATAGACACAGAAAGCAGTGTGGGAGGTGAGCCTTCCACCTACCTCACTTGTTAGGGAAGGCTTGAGTTAGGAATGGCTGTTAAAATGAGTCATGACTTTGGAATACTTTATAGGTGACAAATTTATGGAGGGAAATTTGAAGAAACAAATTGCCCAGTTCCATGGCATGAGATGAGTACATTCTTGGAATTGCAAACAATCCTGTACGACTCAAATACAGGCTTAGTGCAGGGAAGTAGACGGTGATAAAACTGTAGAGATATGCAGTCACATGATCACAAAATTCAACATCGGCATGCTGGGCAGGATACTGGAAATGGATGAGGAGTGCGTGTGTGTGTACCTGGACTACATGGGAAAGAGAATGTGGAGGGACAGAGAGGAAATCTCTGAAAGCCCCTGTATTCTCAGAACACAGTGAGCATGACCTGAGAAAGTTTTCTGATCATGTAGAGTGTAACAAGTTTATATGCCTTATTGCTTTTATTTTATTCCAAATGTAATATCCAGCCCCTTAAAGATCCTGCTTATGGAAGTAGAGTGATATGATTTATGTCGTGAAAATATTGCTCTGGCTGGCATACAACTGGAGAGACCAGTTATGAAGGGACTCAATAAATGATGATGCTGGTTCTCACCAATGATGGTACAGAGGAGATGGAGAGAAACTAACAGATCTTTCTAATTGTGAGGGGCACTGAGGGTGATGTAAAGTACTTGTATCGCTCCACCACCTTTCAGTCAACACTGTGCAGTTTGCTGTAATATTTTGCTGTTGAGATATTTACATTGCTTTACAAAAGCTTTGAAAGAGATGTGTTCATTTTTGATATTTTTTTTCGAAAGTTAGTAAGTTTCAAGTATCTTTCTCTTCTCATTGCCCCTTTCCTCCTGCATATTAATATGGAGATGCACTCAATTCAGATAAACGTTTTTCAAGATTCTTAGACTTTTCATGCTGTAAATCTCTTGAAACTCCATTATTTTTAGTGGTAATTTCGCAAGTGGAAGGGAGAGTTAATGAGAAGAAAATCAAGTCATCAGTCATTCAATTCTAAGATTTGATGCCATTCCTTCATATTAGGAAAAAACTAGGGAAGTTAGACTTCCTCATTTTCACTAATCACTTGCTTGTCTGACCCAACTGCCTTGAGAAAAACCACAGCTAATTAAAGGTGATTAGTTCTCTGACATTTTAAGTTAAGATATATTTAATCTTATAAATTATCCATGATTGTGGTACAAAGTGTACTTTAGAAAAATGTTTTTCTTTTTGTGCAACAGCCAGCTTAGATTAATTCAAAGACGTGAGATGCCCTTTCACACAGGCACCCAATATAAGCAAATTATCATCCATATGTAGTACGTGGTCACTATGGGATTAAAATCATTTACAATAGTCTCCATGCAAATGTTTCATTCTCTATAACGGAGGTTCTGCAGATATTTATTTGTTTGTTTGTTTGTTTGTTTTTCCATTTAAATTAGCACACTCTACTCCTTCTCTACTCAGATAAAATGATTTCTCTTCAGAAAGCTGGTTAGGTGAGCTGGGTGTCCTGTAGGGGAAACATGGGTAAAGGTACACGGGATAGCAGCAGAAATGGAAATTTCCAGACATTGCATGACAGCTTGTTAAATGTGAGAGTGTAAGTGTAAGAACGTCTTTAGGGGCGCGTGGGTGGCTCAGCTGGTTAAGCGACCGCCTTCGGCTCAGGTCATGATCCCGGAGACCCAGGATCGAGTCCCACATCGGGCTCCCTGCTCGGCGGGAAGCCTGCTTCTCCCTCTCTCACTCCCCCTGCTTGTGTTCCCTCTCTGTCAAATAATAAATAAAATCTTAAAAAAAAAAAAAAAAAAGAACGTCTTCAATTACACCTAGAATTTCATCTCAGGATACGGATTAGTATCCTTTTCAAAAATACAGAAAGTCAGAGGATGTGAAATATTGGCAAAGATGTGGACTAATGAGAACTCCTTTACGCTGATTTTGGCAATATAAATTGATGTGCATTATTTTGAGAACTTGAATGTCGTGGGCTAAAGGGGCAGGATGGAGGGAGCACATGGGAC
Organism: Spilogale gracilis; assembly: GCA_004023965.1. Lineage (NCBI taxonomy): Eukaryota > Metazoa > Chordata > Mammalia > Carnivora > Mephitidae > Spilogale > Spilogale gracilis. The sequence continues at coordinate 32,367 of PITA01021529.1, forward strand.
TCTTCCAAAGTATTGATTAAGGTCTGTTTCTTTTTTAAGAATTTTTTATTCTAATTCACTTCAGTTAACAGATAAGGGGTGCAGCATTTAGTGATTAATCAGTTGCAGGTTCTGTTTCTTCTTACCCCCCCTTTTATTTTTTTGTAAAAATTTTATTT
>PITA01021530.1:0-32507 GCA_004023965.1 Spilogale gracilis
AGGAAAACTAGACTTGAACAAAGTTACAAACTGGTGAGAAAAAGAGCTAACAGTGAGACATAATATGGAAGAATAAGTAAGGACTGAATAATTCCTGGCACAAAATAAATGTTCAATAAATGTTTTTTGATTCATATATTACAAAGAGAAAACAAATAAAAATGGAAATGGACAGAGCCATGATGGCAAGTTTCCTATTGCACTGGCCCAGTGGTTCTCAATCATAGCGGTACATTGGAATTACACATGGAACTTTTTTAACGCCGAGTCTCACACTCAGAAATTGACTGACTTGGTCTAGGGTACAGTTCTGGGCACTGGGATTTTTTTTTTAAGGGACGCTGAATGATTCTAATGTACGACTAAGGTTTAGAATCATTGCTCTAAACTTCTTCCAAGCCCACTCTGTCTGGGAAGGCATCTCATGGTTTTAGGTTGCTGTGGGAGAGAGCTCCTCACAGAACAGAAAAGGCCAGAGAACACAGGTTCTTCCACTATCCCTTTGTCTCTTTTATTTTATTTGGATTTTCACTTTGTATTGAAATGGTTCGTGTTGTATAGATACAAGCAATCACTGTTTCTGTCATGAGATAGATGAAGATGACTGTAACATCTCTGTAAAAATTTGATATACACATAAAACCTCTTCTCCAAGAGCAAATATCTCAGTTCTTTGAGCACATCAAGATTAGCCACTAACCACAATTTCATGTACATTCATGAAAAAACAACTTAGGTATTTCTGGATCACTTACAGTTCCTTTAATCATTTTCAGGTCTTACTTACAAATAAGCATCGGTACATCACAACACTGACATATTATGAACTATTCAACAGCAACAGCATTTAAATATTATATATTGCATACGCAGTTCTCCATGATAATGGCAAAGAAGCAAAGTAAACCCAATATATATAAAGCTGTGTAGGCTTTGAAATTGAGAGACTGTTACTGCCACATCAGGACCAAAATTTTGAGTCACACAAATTCATAAAGCATTTCATATTCTTTAGTTCCTTCTTCCTCCATATGTCCGTAAGAGATCCATTTTTAAAAATTCAAGTTAGTTAATATATAGTGTAGTATTGATTTCAGAAGCAGAATTTTGTGATTTGTCACTTATATATAACACCTAGTGCTCATTACACTATCTCTTTCTTCTCCAACCTACCAGTATTAACTTCTATGGAGTTATGCTCATGAGGAAAAATGAAATTCAAGTATAAATACCAAATACTGGCATTACTTCACAGATGAGAAAACTGGCCACAGAAGCACCTTTTGGTCCTCAGTACCTTCAATTTTTCTTTTAAACAAGGCTTTTTTTGGATTTTTTTTTTTTTAAGATTTTATTTATTTGACAGAGAGAAACACAGCTAGAGAGGGAACACAAGCAGGGGGAGTGAGAGAGGGAGAAGCAGGCTTCCCGCCGAGCAGGGAGCCCGAGGAGCGGGAAGCCCAATGCGAGGCTCGATCCTGTGTGTGTTTTAAGATTTATTTATTTATTAGAGGGAGAAAGAAAAAGAGAGAGACACACAGTCACAAGCAGCGGTAGGGGCAGAGAGGAGAGAGAATCTCCCCAGATTCCCCACTGAATGTGGAGCCCAACTTAGAGCTCAACCTCATTCATGACCCTGAAATCATGACCTGAGTCAAAATCAAGAGTCAGAGGTTTAACCTCTTGAGCCATCCAGGTGCCCTGGGTTTTATTTTCTAATTGTTTGTCCCCATCCCTGTCTTTACCAACGCCTACGGCATAAACCTCTTTTGGGTTTTCTGTTTATCCTTCCATTATTTCCATACGCAAATACATATTTATATGTATTGGAGTAAAGTGATTTCCAAATCCAAGTAGGCATTAAAGTCACCCAGGGAGCTTTTTGCTTTTTTTTTTTTTTTTTTTTAAGATTTTATTTATTTGACAGAGAGAAACACAGCCAGAGGGGGAACACAAGCAGGGGGAGTGAGAGAGGGAGAAGCAGGCTTCCCGCTGAGCAGGGGTCTCGGGGATCATGACCTGAGCCGAAGGCAGTCGCTTAACCAACTGAGCCACCCAGGTACCCTCCCCCCCCTTTTTTTTTCCAGGGAGCTTTTAAAAGTGTGGGCACCCTGTTTCTATTTCACACCTACTGACTGACTAAAACATCTGGGAGGTGGGGCCCAGAATACTTTACACAAAGTTCCCCAGGTGACTTTCTGCGAGACCTCTTTTTGGATACCCAGCCAGCTCACATTCCCCTCGTCTACGTAGATCTGTCCCACTGCCATGGGTGACGAAGTAACACCCAACATACGGAGAAACCACTCAAAGGCTCAGCTGGACCAACTGGCTTCTCTTCTGAGAAAACATGTTTGTAAGGTGGAGAATGCTGGGATGGGCCACACATACTCACATTTCATTCAGCAGAGAGAAGCCTGAAGCCAACAGAACCAGAAGCACAGAGAAAGGGCCTGCTGTTGCAGAGAGAATGACAAGAGCACTGCCTTGATTCCTGATGACTTCCTAATTCCTCAATCTAGTCCTCCATCCCTCAGGTCCTGGCCTGAGTTTCTTAGTTTCAATAATCCGAGACTATACACACAGGGTTACGTGAGGACTTCAGAGACCTACAGAATTCCGTAGGATACTGGTCAGGAGAATTATGAAATTTGTGAAATTACTCAAATTTCTCATTGCTCAAGTTACTGTGGAAATCTTATTTCTGAAATCAGTTTCTCTTCTCTCCATATCATCTCCTCACTCTCACCTCTGAGCCATAAATATATCTGTGCCCAAACACAATCAAGGATCAAGGCAGGGAAATCTTGCCAGAGAGTGGCTGCCCCCAGACAACTCCCAACAAAGACCCACAGGAAGCACATTCAAGGTAACTGATGATCTACGATAACGGCTGAACTCCTGCCTTTACTCACTCCAGAAACCAAACTGACATAATAAAGCAGCATGTATTTGAAGAAATAACCTTAAAACTACTCAAGTTTTATTTTGGGTCAAGTTACAAAGGCTGGTCTTGGAAGTTCTGAGATCTGGATTCAAGATCTTGCACTGTTACAACTCCACACCTGAAACATTGGTCAAGTCTCTTAACCTTGCTGAACCTCAGTATCTTCCCTTGAAAAGTGCAAATACTACTTACCTCTCACATACTGCATAGGCTTATTGAGAAGAATAAGTATTTGTGAGCTCACTTCATAAATTCCGTACACACACAAACAATACCACTGCTCCTAGAAGACAATTTTTATCAGAGTCCCAGCCCCAACAATCTATTACTTTATTGTCATTTAAAAATAACCATTAAATCACTAAGATCAATTTTCTGTTGACCACTGTAAATTCTGCATATTTTAATTTTCCTTTTATTTCCATTACACATAAAAAAACCCCACATTTTTAAGAACATGACAATACAGAACTTTAAAAGAGTTAAAGTCCTATCGTATGATGAGTCTAAGTGACTTAGCCAAAGACACCCAATGAGAGGGCTAGGATCAACACTTGGTCTTTCCTCTGAACTGTGTTCTTTCCATTATACAAGAATGTGCTCAGAAAGCCTTATACAACAGAACTTTGGGAAGCACTAAGTGAGAAATGGTAGAGAATGCCTCCTTCAAAACCCAACAAAATAAATAAACATGTTACAAACAAAGAACAAAGATGAGACTCAAATGAAGGAACACAGCAAGCATATTTTTTAAAGGGCAACCCAGGAGCTGGGAGCAGAAACAAAGTACACACCACAGAGGCCCAGGAGAAAAGGAGCAGGCTTGGCAGAGTCAAGTCTACAAGAATGGAGATAAAAGCAGAATGGGGTTCACGAACAACATTTAAAGTGTTACACATAAAGGGGATGTTAAATAAAAACAGACCACAATATGTTTTGCAGAACCATGACACTGTATTACAAAATACAAAACACCTCTGAAGGCAGCAAATGACTGAATGGGATTAAAGTAATAATAAAAAAAGATAATGAACCAAGTACAATATAAATTATAAGATGACAATTTATAAAATGACGGAAAATCAGGCAACTAAACGGAAGACAAAGAAAGCAAGTGAAACCATCATAGCTGGAAATCACTAAAAAAAAGAATTAACCTACAATAACAGAGGCCCATAGACAGAGTGAAGATTAACTGTTTAGAATCACAAAGAATTGGATATTTTTCGAATCTGAACAAAAAAACACACAAAAAACAAAGGATATCATTGGCAAGAATGAAAAGAACAGTGTGTGCCTGCCAATCAGGGTTAACCCCAGGAGAAAGAAGCTCAAAAAAGGGGAAAACAAGAAAGTTTAAATAGGGAGAAAAAAAAAATAAATAGAAGATCTGAGAATGTAAAAAGAGAATGAAAAGACAACAACATACCTCGGCCCAACTAAAGAAAATTAAAAGTAAGTGTAATGATTATTCTCGAAGTAGATTTTATGGAGTCATTGATGAATAGTAACTAATGACTCTGAAAAGTAAATCCTGACAATGAACAAAAAGTATACTGCATGTGGAAAGATAAAGAAGTAAGAGTGCAAAAGGATACCCAGTACACTCAAAGAGCTCCACAGCAGCAGGGCAGGCTCTGTACTATTAAGGAAACCGGCTGGCTGTTAGGGGAAGAAAAAGGAGTGACCACTGATGGGCACAGGTTTCTTTTTGGGGTGATGAAAATATTCTGATATTAGATATCTCCTCCCACTCCATCAAAGGCATGGCTGCATTTTTATTACAATTGCATTTTCAGGGGCACCTGGGTGTCTCAGTTGGTTAAGCATCTGCCTTGGGCTCAGGCCATGATCTTCAGGTCCTGGGACTGAGGAGCCCAACTGGGCTCCCTGCTCAGCAGGGAGGTCTACTTCTCCCTCTCCCTCTGTCCTTTCCCCTCCAATACTTGTGTTCACATGTGTGTGCTCTCTCTCAAAATAAAAACAAAAACTTTCTTTTTAAAAAACACTTAAGTGTTCAATGTGAGAGATCTCTTCACGATGGAGAGCTAACAGCAACCAAGATAAGGCACAAGAGCCTGGAGCGAGAAGACAGACCAGCTTAGAGTTTTGAGGGTAGGGAAAAGGGAGAGAGAAAAGACATCTTCATGCTACTTTTTATCCTGGTAGACCATTTCACTAGAGAATGGAAACTGAAAAGGACCTAAGGTAGAAGCCCTGCTGAGAAATTTTAAAAAAGACATCTAGGGAGAGGGGGCAGTGCCTGGGTAGCTTTGACCGTTAAACATCAAACTTCAGCTCTGGTCATGATACAGGGGTCCTAGGATGAGGCCCTGGCTCCCGGTTTACCAGGGAGTCTGCTTTTCCCTCTCCCTCCGAACCTTTCCCTGCTTGTGCTCTCAGGCTCTCTCTCTCAAATAAATAAATAAAAGATCTTAAAAAAAAAAAAAAAGACATCTGGGAGAACTAAGAGTAAAAAGCCTTATAATGCCAGATACAGTTCAAAATAATAAACTAGACCAATAGAACAGGTTCCAGAAAGGCATAAGTAAATAGTATCTATAAGTTTAATATGAAAATTCGTGTGTAAGCAGATCAAGTTGCTAGCAATAAAATGATAAAGTCTAAAATATTAAACGGAATAATAAAACAAAGCATCTAAATGCAGCACTTTTCTCCACAGTCATTTCTTTACTGATTAAGAGGCTAAAGACTGGGCGCCTGGGTGGCTCAGTGGGTTAAAAGCCTCTGCCTTCAGCTCAGGTCATGATCTCAGGGTCCTGAGATGGAGGCCCGCGTTGGGCTCTTTGCTCAGCAGGGAGCCCGTTTCCTCCTCTCTCTCAGCCTGTCTCTCTGCCTACTTGTGATCTCTCTCTCTCTGTTAAATAAATAAAATCTTGAAAAAAAAAAAAGGGAAGGGGGGGCGCCTGGGTGGCTCAGTTGGTTAAGCGACTGCCTTCTGCTCAGGTCATGATCCTGGAGACCCGGGATCGAGTCCCACATCGGGCTCCCTGCCTGGCGGGAAGCCTGCTTCTCCCTCTCTCACTCCCCCTGCTTGTGTTCCCTCTCTGGCTGTGTTTCTCTCTGCCAAATAAATAAAATCTTTAAAAAAAAAAAAAAAGATACGTGTATAGCATTTGGCTAATTGTATATTTCAATTAAACACTGTCAAAAAATCTTTGAGCAGATAAAATATTATTTATTATTGTTACTAGGAGTAATAACACCACCCATAATTAATATTTTTCTTCAGCTAAGGCTTCTCATAAAAAACATGACCACCACAAATGAATTTGACAGTTACATCCTATGCATTAAGCCATAAAAAAAAAAAAGACAAGTTCATACTCACTACAGCAACAAGGAGAAGAATGCTTTCTATGCAGAAAATTGTGAGACTCTTAGGGAAGAAAGTAATACCTCTCCACCTCTCACTGTACCCTCCCCCACCACTCGCACAGATAAAGCAAGATGGGCTTTCCCCTACCCTCTCAATACACACTACCCTCTGGGTACTACCCTCTCTCTCTGCCCCATTAAGTGATAATAAAAAACTTGAGGGCATCGCCCATCTTCTTCACCCTTAGGGAGGCTGTAAGCCCTGAAGGCTCCATCACAAGGCCGAGGAAAATAGAAATTCTAAGATTATGAGTCTCAGAGAATTTACAAAGTATAGTCTGAATAACTGGAAAATTTATCATAAGGTCTTTTAAAATTCCATTGAAAACTAAGGAATAAAAAGAAAATATTCCTTAACTTTCAATGTTTAATGTCATTAATTCACTAACCACAGTGATACTATATGATACTTTGAGAAGTACTTTTATGATTGTCTAGGAACAAAGGACATGCTAGGGAAAACACACACTCATACACACACATGGACTTCTAAATTTTAAGGGGCCTACTGATTTACTAAAGGCTCCTCTGAGATAATGGTTGTGCCTGACTCATATTTTTATCCCAGCAAGTGCTTAACACTACTTACTGAAAAGAGTCACTCTCATTTCAACTGCCAAATAGCCAGTGCTAGCTGAAAGCACATCAAACATACAGAGCACAAGACCCATCAAAGCAAGCTCTCCACCTCCCACCCATTAGAATGGCTACTATCAAAACAAAACAAAACAAAACAAAACAGAAAATAGGTGATGGTGAAAATGTGGAGAAAGCAGAACCTTTGGGTGGGATTGTAAAATGGTGCAATTGCTTTGAAGAACAGTATGCTGGTTCCTCAAAAAATTAATCTACAACTATGATACGATCTGGCAAGTCCATTTCTGACTACATATCCAAAGAAGTGAAAGCAGGGTCTTACAGAGATTATCTGTACATCTATGTTAAAAGTAGCATTATTCCCAACAGGCAAAGGGTGGAAGCAATCCAAGTGTGTGGGAAGGGGATAAATGGATAACAAAGAAGTAAATCCTGCCATCTGCAACAACATGGAGGAAACTTGTGGACATTATGCTCACTCAGGTAAAATTCATAGAAACAAAGTAGAATGGTGGTTGCCAGGGGCTGAGAGGAAAATGCAGTTGCTTAATGGGAAGAGTTGCAGTTTTGCAAGGTGAAAAAGTTCTATAGCTCTGTTGTACAATAATGTGAATATACTTTTACTAACTGTACATTCAAAAATGGCTAACTAAAATGGTAAATTTTATGTCATGTGCATTTTATCACCAAAATAATTAAAAAGCCCCCAAACCAACCTTGTAAGTTACCTACGCATAGAGATATCCAGCCTGTACCCCCCACCCCCATTTTCATTTCAATGTTCTCTTTCTAGTCTCATATTGGGATACAAGAAAAATTGCTCTCGGGATTATATAGTGATTTAGTTGATGTAGTCATTTCAACCCTCTAAGACATGATCCCTGCTTCACTGAAAAGTGAAATGAGAAGTTAAATGACACTCTCTAAGTCACCCAGCTATTAATGCCAAATTCGAGATTTTAAATGAAGTTTCTAAACTGATAAATCAGACATGTTCCCTGCTGGTCTTAAAGAGGCTTATAATTTAGTAAGGAACTAATTTTTTCCCTGAATTCAAATTGAGGGAATTTTCAAATGATAGAGGGAAGTGATGGAAATGTGAGAAGGTGGAAACTATGAGGAGAGTACAGAGCTAGCCAACCTCAATGTACCATCACTGGTACTGTTTTATCTGGGTGATCCCATAAATATTTGCTGAGCACCTGCTATGTGCAATGTGAGTACTAGGTGCGGGGGATACATCAGGGAACAAAGTCGTCTCTCTCAAGGAACAGGGCCAGTCCCTTGATACATCTCTAGGTGACTTTCAAGCATGAAACAGCTATATCAAACCTTCTTCCCACTTTCCAAGTCTCCGACCCTTCATGCAATTGCACTTTTTTTTTTTTTAAGATTTTATCTATTTATTTGACAGAGAGAAATACAGCCAGAGGAGTGAGAAATACAAGCAGGGGGAGCTGAGCAGGGAACCCGATGTGGGACTCGATCCCGGGTCTCCAGGATCATGACCTGAGCCAAAGGCAGTCGCTTAACCAACTGAGCCACCCAGGCGCCCCATGCAATGCACTCTTAACAGATGTCTGACCGTACCTTCTACTTGACTCAGAAGCTAAGGCTACCAGGCAAAATAAAATAAAAAATTAATTAATTAATTAAAAAATTCTCTTACATATACTCAGTCTGGCATGGTTTTACAGTGACATCTGTTCCCACAACATCTACAAAACTGCACCAGAGATAATGGAGGTACAATTGTCAAAGTCCTGTTCCTTTTTCCTTCGCTGGGTCCTTCTTCCCACAAATATCCCTTCTTCTAACACTGCCAATCTAGCCAGCTGAAAAGAGATGACAAGAGGATGAAGTTCACTAAAGAACTTGTAACTGTGGAAAAAGAATCACAAACACTCCATCAAGAGCAGGAAATCGGGGCGCCTGGGTGGCTCAGTTGGTTGAGCGACTGCCTTCGGCTCAGGTCATGATCCTGGAGACCCGGGATGGAGGCCCACATTGGGCTCCCTGCTCGGCAGGAAGCCTGCTTCTCCCTCTCTCACTCCACCTGCTTGTGTTCCCTCTCCAGCTGTGTTTCTCTGTCAAATAAATAAATAAAATCTTAAAAAAAAAATTGGGTAGGGTGAAACCTGAGGCTTGAGGTAAGCAAGCTAAAAGTAGAAGCAGAAAAAGGTTTACTATAATTGTAAACAGAAAGAGAGAAATGTTTTTCAGAACTAATCAGGTGAAAAGGGAGAAGGCAAAGCTGCATGGTGTCATGACCTCGACCTTGCCTCACTCCCTCACTCTGAGGAAGGTTCATGGGTTCCGTGCCTTGCAGAACCCTTGCAGAGGGAACCCATATCAATAACCGTGCCTCCAGTCCACGGCAGAACTCCTATTATTTAATAAAGACAGAAATCTGTCAGTTAACTGTCCGACTTTTGGTTTCAGCTCAGGTCATCATCTCAGGGTCCTGAGATGGAGCTCTGTGTTCAGCTCTGCACTCAGCATGGAGATTCTCTCTATCCCTCTCCCTCCCCTTCTTGTGTGCACTCCTCCCCCTGCTTGTGTGCATGCACTCTCTCTGAAATAATAGAATCTTAAAAAAAAAAAAGACAAATCTCAATATAGTAATTTGCAAAAAAACCTGAACACTTCACAAGAAGATGGTCAAAATGCCAAATAATAGCCAAAAAGTAATGTGAAGAGCTAAAAAACATCAGGAAGATGGCAAACAAAGCCCACAGTGCATACCACTGCACACTCACCAGCAGGGCTAAACCCTTAGTTTTAGAAAATATCAAAGGCTGTTGAGGATATGGAGTAGTTCAAACTCTAATACACTGCTAGTGGGTGTGAATATGATTTACCCCTTTGGAAAACTATGGCAACAGCAACAGAAGACTCCCCACTCAATCTATGCATGCCCTAAGCACAGCCACTCTGCTCCTATGTATATACCCAACAGGAATGTGTGCACATGCTCACCAAATCACACTACAATGTGTATGGTAGCAACCTTAATAATGTTCAAAAACTGGGAAGAATCCAAATCAATATTAACAGGATGAGTAACACCATGGACTACTAATACCGCGATGAGATGAATTATTCACAACTACAAAACCACGCTGCTGAACAAGCCAGATAAAAAAGAAAACAAGCATGCTGTAAGATTCTACTCAAGTAAAGTACAAAACAAAACGAATCATACTGCACATCAGGATAGAGAGCACCTATGGAGAATGATGGGAAGGGAGTTCATGGGGAGTTTCTGAGTTGCTGGGGTCCTATTGCTCGGGACACTGATTATTTACATGAGTGTGTTTAGTTTGAGAAAATTTATCAAGCTGTAATCTTATAGTATGTGCACTTTACTGAATATGTTATACTTCAATAAAAATAAAAAAACGGGCGCCTGGGTGGCTCAGTGGTTTAAGCGACTGCCTTTGGCTCAGGTGGTGATCCCAGGGTTCTGGGATCAAGCCCCACATCAGGCTCCCTACTCGGCAGGAAGGCTGCTTCTCCCTCTCCCACTCCTCCTGTGTTCCCTTTCTTGCTATGTCACTGTCAAATAAATAAAATAAATCTTAAAAAAAAATAAAAGTAAAAAATAAAAAGGGGTGGAGGCTGAAAAGAACAATTATCACAAAACTGAGGATAGTGGTTGACTCCAGAAGGGGATTCCAAGAGGCATTTTTAAGGTAATGATGATGTTCTAGTTTATAATTTGCATGATTACATACATTTAACTTATTCTTTAAACAGTACATATGTCTGGATACCTCAAAATAAAATAAGAGGTAAAAAATACAATACTCCAATAAATACAGAAACAAATTCCTAGAAAATATGAATTATCAAGGAGAAAGAGAAACTGGAAAGTCATAACCATTTTATTAAGAACTCTGAATCAGTACTTTAACATGTGCCCACCAGAAACAAAATAAAAGCAAACAACAAACCACAACGGTTCATACTTCTTCATAGGCAAGTCCTACCAAACTTTATGTGAATCAATCATTTCAATTTTACAGAAATAAGAATATTAAGAAAAAAGAAGAAACATTTCCTAACCAAATTTGTAAGGGTGGTCTAATTTTTTTTTTTTTAAGATTTATTTGAGAAGAGAGAAGTACATGAATGGGGGAGGGAGGGAGGGAGGGAAATAATCTCCAGCAGACCCCCACTCAGTAGGGAGCCAGATGTGGCCTAATCCTACAGCTCCAACACCATAACCCACGCTGAAATCAAGAGTGGGATGCCTACCCAGTGGCCCAGCGTGGTCTACTTTTGATACCCAAGCTAGAGGGGAACATGAAAGCATGAGAAAGGAAAAATGACAGGCCAATTCCACTCATGAACACAATGAGAAAACCCTAATTATTTATTAGCAAACCAAATACAGCAATATATAATAAAGATACTACATTATGACCAAGCTGGGTTTAATTCCAGAAATGAAAAACTGGCTCAGCATTTGAAAAACCTATTAACGCAATTTGAAATTTATAACAGATTAGAGGAGAAAAATCACATGAAACTTTCTGTAGATACAGTAAAAAAGTATGTGGAAATTCAACAATTACTCAAGAATAAAAGCAACAACAACAAAAACCTTGAAAAAGAAAACCTAACAAGGAAAACTACACTAAAATAGCCCCTCCATTTGGTTAGAGCTTTCCTTTTAATATCAGAACAAGTCAGCCAATGCCACTGTCACCGGTGCTCTCAAGATAAAAGCAATCTGTCCCCTCCAAGCCATGGGTGCTTCCTCCATAACATCTTTCTCAACAGCAAGACTGGGATCATCTACTGAAGATGGCTACAACATAAGATGGAAGGAGCCAGAATCCTTGAGTCGATACTCAAAGAAAAGTTGCCTAATTAAGGAGTATCTACACTGAACACTGTATAAAAGAGAATAAAATTTCGTGTTGCAAAAAAATAAAATAAAATAAAAGATAAAAGAAATCTAAGTAATGGGCACACCTGGGTGGCTCAGTTGGTTAACATCTGCCTTCAACTCAGGTCATGATCCCAGGGTCCTGGGACCAAGTCCCTCATCAGGCTCCTTGCTCAGCAGGGAGCCTGCTTCTCCCTTTGCCTGATGCTCCCCCTGCTTGTGTGCACGTGCACACTCACACTCTCTCTGACAAATAAATAAATCTTTTTTTTTTTTAGATTTTTATTTATTTATTTGACAGAGAGAGAGAGATTACAAGTAGGCAGAGAGGCAGGCAGAGAGAGAGAGGAAGAAGCAGGCTCCCCGCTGAGCAGAGAGCCTGATGCGGCCTCAATCCCAGGACCCTAAGATCATGACCTGAACCGAAGGCAGAGACTTTAACCCACTGAGCCACCCAGGCATTCTAAATAAATAAATCTAAAGAAAAGAAAAAAAAAAATCTAAGTAATGAAAAGAAACAAAATTGTCAGGATTTTCAGATGATATGCAAGTCTTAAAAAAACTTAAACATAAATTATTGCAGTAAGAGTTTAGCAAAGTTGTGAAGCATCAAATCAATTTTATAAAAATCAAATGCATTTCTATAAACAGCTACAAACAGATACAACTTACCATAGCAACAACAAATATAAGGTACCAAGGAATAAATTTATTTATTTTAAAGATTTTATTATTTGAGAGAGTGAGGGAGAAAATGAGCAGGGGGGAGGGACAGAGGGAGAGGGGAAAAGCAGACCCCCCTCCCCCCACTGAGCAGGGAGCTGGGACTTGATCCCAGGACCCTGGGATCATCTGAGCTGAAGACAGATGCTAAACTGACTGAGCCACCCAGGTGCTCAGGAACAAATTCAACAAATGATGTACAAAAATAATAGCATAAAAATTTGCTGGAAAGACTACTCAGAGAAACAAGGTGGCATTGCCTAGTGAACATGTATGCATGTGCCCTACCACCCAGCAATTCTACTACTGAAGATGTGTCTAAAGAAACTCTTGTACACCAGAACCACTGTAATAAGAAGAAACAACTCAAATGTCCATTAAACCCTGAATGGGTATACTGTAGTATATTTATACATGAGACTTATTAAGCCATGAAAATGAGTAACTATACTCAAACATGTAACAATGAGTGAAAAAAGCCAGTTGAAGACTATGTATGCTATGATTCCACTCATACATATGACTGAGCTTAATGGATAATAAGTTCTCAAAGAAATAACAGTCATGGTGGTAGCTGTGCAGAACAAACTGGAGACGCAAGAGAGTGATGGCAAAGAGACCAGACAGAAACAAAACTTCCAGGAAACCCAAAAAGCACCAGGCCAATGGCTTCTTAGGGAAATTCTACCACTTAAAGATAAGGTAATCCCAATGCTATCTCAGAACACAGAAAAAGAAAACTTCCAAATTCACTTTATGAAAAAAGTGTAACAGTAACCCCTGACACCTGCCAAAAGATAGAACAAAAAAAAGATCTAGTAGGCTAACATGATTTGTGAATATCAACACGAAATCTTCAAACATTAGCAAACAGAATCTAACTGTACATTGTAAAGAAGAATACAGCCTAACCAAGCAGGATTTGTTCTAAGAATATAAGGGACGTTCAATATAAGGAAATCCATTAATATGGATATAATAATGCTAAAAGAGAAGAAAAATGACATGATCATCTTCACGGAGGAAAAAAAAGACACTTGACAAAATTCACTCATTTATGTTAAAAAACAAAAATAGGAAGCGAGGATACTTCTTTACATAAATAAAATATACCTCGGCCCAATGTTAGTAGCTTACTTAGTAGGGAAGCATGAGAGACTTTCCTGTTGAAGTCAGAAACCATGTGAGGCCAAAATATTCAATTTACACTTGGATAGATTAGCATTAAATTCTAGGATGCTACACAGACATTTACCAGCTCTTGAAAGCTACATTCTGCCTACTGGGGTAACCAGAAACATTCTTGAAGTTTCTATAAACTTGTGACCATTCTTTGTTGGTGGCAGGAAATAATGGCTCTTGCAAGCAGTTACATCAGAAGTGGATAAAGAATCACCAACGTCCTTTCTTTCCAGCTCCTCCTGGACTAAAGAAAGAATTTACAACACTCCTAAAAAATATCACTTTTATTATCACATGGACGGTAAGGAATCAGAGTTGCCCTAAAAGGATGTCTGAAAACCTTAGCAAAATATAGGACAGGTAGAATGGCCCAAAAAGGGGATAAAGGTTCCTGGCAAGAGTCTTAGATTAATCTACTATTGCAGTCGACTGGTTTCTCACTGATGTGAAACATAGTATCAAATATTTGTATATGCCAATGCGGTCTTACAAAAATTAACTTACAGGAAAGAATTACATTGATCTTAAAAACAAAAAAACAAACAAAAAAAAAACCTGGGGTGCCTGGGTGGCTCAGCTGGTTAAGCAACTGCCTTTGGCTCAGGTCATGATCCTGGAGTCCTGGGATCGAGCCCCACATCGGGCTCCCTGCTCGGCAGGAAGCCTGCTTCTCCCTTTCTCACTTCCTCTGCTTGTGTTCCCTTTCTAGCTGTGTTTTTCTCCGTCAAATAAATAAAATCTTAAAAAAAAAAAATCTGGGCGCTTGGGTGACTCAGTGTAACCCACTGCCTTCAGTTCAGGTCATGATCTCAGGGTCCTGGGATTGAGGCCCGCATTGGGCTCTCTGCTGGGCAGGGAGCCTGTTTCCTCTCTCTCTGCCTGCCTCTCTGCCTACCTGTGATCTCTCTGTCAAATAAATAAATAAAATCTTAAAAAAAAAAAAATCTGCTTCGGGGTGCCTGGGTGGCTCAGTCATTAAGCGTCTGCCTCTAGCTCAGGTTATGATCCTGGAGTCCAGAGCCCCACATCAGGCTCCCTGCTCTGGGGGAATCCTGCTTCTCCCTCTCTCACTCCCCCTGCTCATGTTCCCTCTCTAGCTGTGTTTCTCTCTGTCAAATAAATAAAATCTTAAAAAAAAAAAAATCTGCTTCAACTATGGAACGGAAACAAAGATGATTTTAAAAGAGGAAATAAAATTTTATTTGAAGATAAGTTCAGCATTGCTAAACTGAAAAGGGAAGGAACATTTCAAATAAGCCCCAAACTAAACATTTTCACATTTCTATTGAAGCAATAAATAGCAGTAACCTCAACTCTGACTCAAGATAAAACCTTGCAATCACAATAAATTCTGCTGGTTTTGCTCCCTACTTTTCTTTTCTTTTTTTTTTTTTAAGATTTAATTTATTTGACACAGAGAAACACAACTAAAGTGGGAAAACAAGCAGGGGGAGTGAGAGAGGGAGAAGCAGGCTTCCCGCCGGGCAGGGAGCCCGATGTGGGGCTCGATCCCGGGTCTCCGGGATCATGACCTGACCTGAAGGCAGTCGCTTAACCAACTGAGCCACTCAGGTGCCACCGCTCCCTACTTTTCAAGCCTGACCTGTGTTCAGTGGAAATTTAGATCTTAACTGGGGAAATATATTGGTTTTGCTTTAATTTTCTTTAGCTATGTCGTTAAAACTTTTTCTTCTACAAATAAGATTGTACCAAGTTTTCTCTTTTTCAGAATCACTTGTCTTCAGGGGCATCTAGCTGGCTCAATCAGTGGAGCATGTTACTCTTGATCTCAGAGTTATAAATTTGAGCCCAACACTGGATGTAGAGATCACTTAAAAATTAAAAAAAAAAATTTAAGATTTTATTTGAGAGAGAGCGTGCGTGCATGAGCACATGTGCTCCCACAAGGAGGAGGGGGCAGAAGGAGAGGGAGAAACAGACTCCTTGTTGAGCAGAGAGCCCAACGCAGGGCCCCATCCCAGGGCCTGGAGATCATGACCTAAGCTGAAGGCACAGGCTTAACTAAATGAGTCACCCAGGCACCCCAAAATTTAAAAAAATAATAATAAATAAAAAGATTTACTTATAATCAGTTCCATTTAAGTATTTCCTATCTCTGAAACTCTACATTTTCATTATACAGTTGTTCCCAATGCCTATGACAGCATTAACATCCATCCCAGGCACCAAGTAAAAACTGTTTGAAACACACATGAATAATCTAATCACTTGAGGTAAACCAGTACTCTGGTACAGTATAGGAAGTTCAACCTACAAGCACAAAAATAATCATTTTCCTCAGGGTTTAAATTATTTTGTTAGGTTCTTTTTTTTTTTTTAAATCTCTCTTTTAAAAAGATTTCATTTATTTAAGAGAGTAAGAGAGCACAAGCAGGGGGAGAAGTAGTGGGAAAGAGAGGAGAGGGAGAGGGAGGGGAAGAGACTCCTCGCGAGCAAGGAGCCCAAAGCCTGGCTAGATCCCAAGACCTGGAATCATTACCCGAGCTGAAGGCAAGCATTTACCAACTTGGCCACCCACCAACCCTATTTTATTACATTTTTTTTTTTAAGACTCCAGTTTGTTTGTTTTTTAAGATTATTTATTTATTTATTTATTTATTTGACAGAGAGATCACAGGTAGGCAGAGAGGCAGGCAAAGAGAGAGGGGGAAGCAGGCTCCCTGCTGAGCAGAGAGCCCGATATGGGGTTCGATCCCAGGACCCTGAGATCATGACCTGAGCCAAAGGCAGAGGCTTTAATCTACTAAGCCATCCAGGCACCACTTATTACATTTTTAATAGAAGTTTCCCCATTTCTTTTAGCTCAGTAATGACTACCCAGAGGTTTCTCCAGTAAACTACAGTAAAATTCCAATAAGAGACAAATAATCTATGCATGAGTTCTCTTTATACATGTGTATGTATATATGTGTGTATGTACACGTATATGTGTGTGTATATATGCACTAATTTCATGGAAGGTCTCTGAGGGCAATGATAACAGTAGAGGTGTAAGGGACTTTATAAAGATCTACCTAATCACTTAATTTTCAGATGAGAAAAACTAAAACCTGCAGAAGCAAAGTGACCAGCACCAGCCCATGAAACATGACAATGATGGCAGGGATGGAGACTCAGGTCCCCAGGCCGGTGCTCTTTCACGGGCTGGAAGATGCCTTTTGTGACTTGCCCAAATTTCAGCACACCTCACGCAAACACCTTCCAGAGACCCAACAACTCTTCGGTGAAAAGGAACTAAATCTCAAACTGCAGAAAAACTGTAAATTTAGTTCGGCCAATTTGTACTCTCTGAAGCATCTGAGAGTAAGTTTGCTAATATGCCTCATCATCCACTAATATTTTAGTGTGTATTTCCTACAAACAAAACAAGACCACTTCCCACATAATCAGTTTGCAAATATCAGAACTGTTAACACTGATGTATTTTGTGTTATAATCCAGGCCCCATTCTATGGTGCCAATTCAGAATCACTCATCATATTTAGTTGTCACATCTATTTAGATGCCTTCAGTCTGGAACAATTATTATCACATGGACGGTAAGGAATCAGAGTTGCCCTAAAAGGATGTCTGAAAACCTTAGCAAAATATAGGACAGGTAGAATGGCCCAAAAAGGGGATAAAGGTTCCTGGCAAGAGTCTTAGATTAATCTACTATTATTTTAGGTTTTTGGTTCATAATGTGTTTTTGTTGTTGTTGTTGTTTTACTTTCATGACCTTGACATCTTTGAAGATTATAGGCTAGTTTTATTTTGTAGAATATCCCTAAACCAGGTTTTTCTGGTGTTGCCTCACAATTAGATTTGGCTTATGCTTCAAATTTTCAGCTGTCCCTGTTCTAAAGGAAAACCTGGAGAGAGCAGAGCTATATACACCAAAACCAAATGAAAGACAAGAATTTTTTATTTTAACAGGCAAAGTTAGGACCAGACACATCATCAATGAAGATATACAACTGGTTAAGATGCACAGAAAAAAATTATCATTAGTCATGAGGAAAATGCAAAGTGAAATTATAATGCAATACCACTTATATGCTTGATATAATCAAAGAGATTGACTAAACCAAGTTTTGGTAAGGCTGTGAAGAACATGTGAAATGCCTCACACATTGCTGATGCAAATGTAAAATGGTATATCTGCTTTGGAAAATAGTTTGATGGTTTCTTCAAAAGTAAAAATACAACAATTTTCAAAAGAGTCAAAGTATAGGAGCCAAAGGAAGTCTGAGGAACTTCTCCCGCAGAAGGAGACCAAAAAGACAGGACAACTAAATGAAACAAGATTGCTGAACAGGGTCTGAAAAGTAAGAAGCAATAATGTGTCAGTATTAATTTCCTGATAGTGATGGCTATATTATGGTTATGTAGGGGACATTCCTGTCTGGTAAAAATACACAATGAAGTGTTCTAGTAAGATGGGGCTGTGCCAGCAATTTACTCTCAAGTGCTGCAGGCAAAAACCTTCTTTGTACTGTCTTTACAGTATTTCTAAACATTTCAGATTGCTTAAAAAATGTTAAATGTAGGGTGCCTGGGTGGCTCAGTGGGTTAAAGCCTCTGCCTTCGGCTCAGGTCATGATCTCAGGGTCCTGGGATCGAGGCCTGCATCCGGCTCCCTGGCCTGTTTCCTCCTCTCTCTCTGCCTGCCTCTCTGCCTAATTGTGATCTCTCTCTCTGTCAAATAAATAAAATCTTTAAAAAAAATGTTAAATGTAAAAAAAAAATTTAAGTGTATAGCATTAAAAATGTCTACAGAAAAAATGCGTTCCTCCTTCTATTCTATTATTTTAAAGTTTGTTTTTTTTTAAGATTTTATTTATTTGACAGAGAGAATACACAGCAAAAGAGGGAACAAACACAGCAAGGGGAGTGGGAGAGGGAGCCTGAGCAAGGCTCAATCCCAGGACCCTGAGATCATGACCTGTGCCAAAGGCAGATGCTTAATGACGAAGCCACCCAGACACCCCTCCACTCTATACTCTTAACCTATTTTATAGAAGTTTTCTTCATAGCACAAACTAGTATGCAAAATGTTAGTCTACCTTCTCCACTGAAGAGCAAACTCAAGGTCAGGAACCAAGTTTTGTTTACTACATCATTCTCAGTACCTAGAATAGTGCCAGTACATAGGGTATTCATATTTGTTCAATGAATTCATTTGTAGTCTTACTATGGTTTAAAATAAGATCATTTTACCACCCTCTCCCCTAAAAACACACACACATATCACTTGTTCTATGACCCAGCAATTCCCAAGTAACCAAAAGAAATAAAACCAAATGTCCCACAAAAATTTATAGATGGATGTGTAACAGCATTATTCATAATAGACAAAACCCAAAAACTTCCACATGTCCATTAATCTAGTATATCTATCCAGGTAATAATCATTTAATGACAAAAACAAAAAACAAAAAACAAAAAACTACAGATCTTGGCAATGACATGGATGAATCCCAAAACTACTGTAAGTGAAGAAAACACCAGATACAAAAAACATATCTTGCAGGATTCCATTTTCATGAAAGTTCAACAACAGGCCAAACAGAACGCACATCAGGAGTTGCCTGGGGGTGGGAGTGGGAACTGACTGCAAATGACAAGAATGAACTTTTTGGAATGATGGAAATGTTCTAAAGCTGGACTATAGTGATGGTTGCACAACTTTATAAATTTGCTAAAAATGATTGAACTGAACACTTAAAATTTTATGAATTTTACAGTATACTGATATAGCTATTTTAAAAGGTAGAACGAAAGCTAGACACAGCCTGCGAATTTCCCTTGCTATTTGGAAGGATGAACAAGGCTACATCCTGGAAGCAGGATTATCAGCATTTTTAAAAGAGCTTGTTAAGCCAAATTAAGGTCCAAACTACAAAACCTGAGATCCTTAGTAGAAGGATTAGAAGATGCAACCCTCATATTTTAGTAGAAATAATTAGAAGTAATTTTATTTATTTAATCTCATAATTAGTAGAAGCTGCAACCCTCATATTCTGTCCATTTGTTTGACCCCTCAAGTTGGCCTTAAAGGGAATTCTCAGAATCTGCATCAGACTCATACCTGGCCATCGCTCCAACATCCAGGGTTAAGACGCTCTGGGAGTACCTACTCTTGGCAAAACAAACCTATTAATGCCTAGTAATTGAAATAAAGTTGCAAAGTTAGAGCTTTAAAGTTTGAACTTGTGTAGAGGATACTGACTGACTGAGAAAGAAACTACAAATTTTCTGATGATATCCTACAATTTTTTAGTTGTTAACCACAGTTTCATTTCTTACAAATGATTGTTAAATAGGGAGGACAACTGTGATATGGCTTCAAATTCTCAAAAATTATTTTAGGGGGGGCGCCTGGGTGGCTCAGTCATTAAGCGTCTGCCTTTGGCTCAGGTCATGATCCTGGAGTCCTGGAATAGAGCCCCCCATCAGGCGCTCTGCTCGGCGGGAAGCCTGCTTCTCCCTCTCTCACTTCCTCTGCTTGTGTTCCCACTCTAGCTGTGTTTCTGTCAAATTAATAAATACAATCTAAAAAAAAAAATATATATATATATATATATTTTAGGGGACATGGGAGAAAAAAGAAAACAAATATGATCTTAGTATAAAAACTGCTCAGGGGGCACCTGGGTGACTCAGAGTTAAGCCTCTGACTTTGGCTCAGGTCATGATCTCAGGGTCCTGGGATCGGGTCCCACATTGGGCTCTCTGCTCAGTGGGGAGACTGCTTCCTTTTCTCTGCCTGCCTCTCTATTTGTGATCTGTCAAATAAATAAATAAAATCTTTAAAAAAAAAAACTGCTCAGACATGCTTTATTTTCATTTAATAACAAAAGAAAGAATAACCCACTTAAAAAATAGGGTTTTGCGTGGGGTGGTGCCTGGCTGGCTCAGTCAGCTGAGTATCCAAATGTTGGTTTGGCTTAGGCCATGATCTCAGGGTCATGAGATCGAGCCCAGCGTTGGGTTCCATGAGCTCAGCATGGAGTCGACTTGCGATTCTCCCCCCCACCCCACCCCGCCTTCTACTCCTCCCCTGCTCACACCCTCACTCTCTCTCAAATACTTTTTTTTTTTTAAAGAATATTCCAAAAGACTGAGATGAGAGAGGATCCAGGTCTTGCCAGGCCCATTTACTTCGAGGGAATAATAATCAGAGCATGAACCAGGTAAGTGAGCACTCAGCACTTCACTTACATACCTCATTTAATCTTCTTTAATCTAACACTGAGGTGAACATCACTACTCTCTTTCACAGATGAGGAAAACAAGGCTCAGGCTGGATAACCTGCCATAGCCACATATGTAAATGGGGAAAAAACCATGCCCTTACCCACTCCACTGTACAGGCTTCCAGAAAGAAGTTAAACCTTGGAGTGAAGGCTGTGGCAGAGGATCAGAATGCTGGCCTCAGACAATCTGGTCAAGCAGTCACTGAGGGAGCGGTGCCCCAGTGGGTCAGTGAGTTAAGCCTCTGCCTTCCACTCAAGTCATGAGCTCAGTGTCCTGGTATTGAGTCGTCCTCCCCCCGTCCCCTCCCCCCCCCAGTACTGGGCTCCCTGCATCTTCCTCTCCCTCTGCCCCTCCCCTCTGCTTGTGCGGGCTCTCTCAAATAAATAAATAAATAAATAAATAAATAAGACCTTAAAAAGTCACTCAAGGAGTGGTAGGTTCTTAAGTATTTACTGTTTGGCTACATAATTTACACATGCTACATATGTATCAAATGCTAAATAAAGTTGAAAGATATTACCCAGGGGCGCCTGGGTGGCTCAGTTGGTTAAGCGTCCACCTTCGGCTCAGGTCATGATCCCGGAGACCCGGGATCGAGTCCCACATCGGGCTCCCTGCTCAGCGGGAAGCCTGCTTCTCCCTCTCTCACTCCCCCTGCTTGTGTTCCCTGTCTGGCTGTGTTTCTCTCTGTCAAATAAATAAAATCTTTAAAAAGAAAAAAAAAGAAAGATATTACCCAGTTTAACCTCCATCCCCATAATACCAGAGACAGAAAAACAAAAAGAACCCTAAAAGCAACCCAAAGCTCTTCTGTCTCAACTATTTCTCCCCCTCCTCTCCTCTCTTCCTTCCCCACAGGCTCCAAAAAGGCCGGAGAAAATTCCAGCCTGGAGAAGAGCAGGGGAAGCAGCACAAAGAACTTGAACCTGGCAAGTGAGCAGTCAATAGGAGACATCTTTTGACTACCGCCATCTCATCCCTCATACTTTAGAGAAGCCCAGCCTTTTCAAATGATTCCACCAGTTGACTACCAGAGATGGACACTATTCCAAACTGGATCAAATTCTCTCTCCCAGGAACTGGATTCGCAGTGCTCTCAGCCTCTGGTTGTCAATGTACTAAAGACACATACACGGAGGAACCAGGATAAGCGCTCTTCTGCCAAATGCATGGGGATGTGGTAAAAGAGAGAAGATCCCAACTGTGCAGAGATGCAGAGTGCAAGAAATTTTGGAAACATCGAGATGGAGGTAGGGGATCCAGTCTATTTTCCAGTTCCCAGTTACAACTGTATCCTGAAGCTTTAACTGCACTTCCCATCTCTGCAGTACCATGAGGAAAATCCCTGAATCTTAATCACGAACTCAATTTCCACATTTTCTACAAGGTAGCACATGAAACTCTCCAGCACCTTACACCACCTTTCAATTAGCTAGCTCCAAGTCATCCTTCTGGTACCCACTTAAATACCACTTCCTCCAGGACATATTGCTGGGCCACTCAAAACCATCCTAGCTCCCCCATTTATGCTCTCCAGTAGCACTGCGCATCTCATCAGAGTCAGTAAAAGTTATTCCTTTCCTGTTAGACAGTAAACACCACAGAGTAAAACCACCTCCTCTGTTCACCACTTTGATCCTATTGCTTAGCACATAGGTCAGGTACACAATACTACTGAGTAAATAGAAATCAAGAAACTGATGGAGGTAAGTAGAAAGGATGAGAAGAAATCAACACCACCCTCCTAAAAAGTAAGTGTGACCCTACCTCTCTCATCCTTTCCAGGTATCCAGTTTTTCCCCTCTTCTATCTTCCTACGGGTCCAAGTCATTTATGACAATTACCATTTTATACTTTGGTGCCAATGCATTTGAGAATCTGGGCTGTAAGAAGCATGTCTCCACGTAGTTTGGTACAAAAGAGTAAAAGAGTAAAGCCAAATAAATAGAAGTAACTCACAGCTTTGGGGTCTAGATAAATCTCAGTTCTGCTATATATTTACTGGTTGTGAACCTTGGACAAATTACATGAGACCTGCTTTCCTAATCTATAAAGTTAAAAAAAAAATTTTTTTACCTGAAAGATGAGAATGAAAATTAACGTGGATATAAAGTTACAGTTATGCAATATGAATAAATTCTAGAGATTTGCTGGACAACACAGAGCCTATGGTTCACAATAATATATTGCAGATTTAAATATTTGTTAAGAGGATAGATCTCACGTTAAGTGTTCTTACTACAATAAAATAAATACATAAGAAAAAAAGAAAAGAAAAATTAACCTGGAACCATAATACCTAAAACAAGGTAGGCACGCAGCTAATGTCAGTTAACTAAACATGGTATACCCCTACACCCTACTTCCCAGCTCCTACTGGCCATGGACTCAGAACACAGAGATTATCCTAAGACTGAGAATCTGAAAAGGACCCTGGAGAATATCTATCCTGCTGGCTTCCCAATGTGAGAGGGCCCAAGCAGTGAAAGAGAAACAAAGGGGAGAAACAGCATCTCAGGGTTAGGTGGATGGGTAGAGTGGATTAGATACAAGGTGAAACAGCTCTGGATGTTTGTTGGACAATCAGTTCTTTTTTAATTAGCAGGTACCTTGATGTGAACAAGGTAGAAAAAATATTATATATGGTTTCTAAGAAAATGAAGATGGTTTTCATAAAACATTTCATATAATACTTGAGAAGTGAAAACCTACAATTCATAGAAATGGCTTATAGTTACAGCTAACCACCAGAATTCCACACATCAACAGGGATGTTATTAATATCAAAATTCATTTCATTGAGTTATTTGTACTCAAATGTGTTCAGAAACATTGAATTTTCAACTCGTCCTGTAAAAGGGTGTACTTGTCACTAAGCTACAAAAAGTATACAAGACATTTTATTGTTTAAAGTTAACAAGCAAAACTAAGAATCTGAATCCAGATCTATTCGTAAGTCTTAAGCTTCTACAAATGATATATACTACTGCCGGTCTTGCCTTTCAAACAGGTGGTACAAATACCAAACCGAGTTTCAGGGAGGGAGGGAGTGCTACAGCCAACAGTAATAAGGGTAAGTTTATGGAGAAGGTAAGCCTTAGAGGAACACAGGACTTGAACAGGGCCCAATGTTTCTTGGGTGGACTGGAGGGATGTACTACCAACATCTTGACAGGATGATTCTCCAGCACAGGAACTGTCCCATACACTGTAGATCACTTAATCTACCTGCCTATGCCATACACACATGGAAGGTCTGCAATACTTCCCAATCAATGTAACAACCAAAAAACAAAACCCACGTATGTTTTCAAAGGGATAAAATCACACACACGGAGTAACCCAAGATAAGCAGAAAGAAGTGAAAGTAAGCACAGCAGGTAGAAAGCAGGAGACACAAAGAGGGGAACATAATTCACAAAATCTGATAGGGAACTGGCAGAGATAAGGCCATCCTTTAAGGACTCTCACTTACAAAATCAAGTCTAAAGTCCTCAGTAAACCTTCAGGATTTGGCCCTGTCCATTGCAGCTGTCAACAGCTTTCTCCTTAAGACACGCTATACTCCTGACCTCCCAAAAAACTTGTGGTTTTCCTGACCTGCTGTGCTGCCTTTGCATGTACATTTTCCTCTACCTAGAATGCACATCTCAAGGCGAATTCCTAGTCATAACCTAACACCCGGGTCAAAAGTCTATGAAGCCATACAAAGACAGCCCCACAACACTCAGGCCTTCTTTTCCTCACAGCACTACACACATTCTTTATGAACTGGTATATTCTCTTTATTACTGCCCAATTCCATCCAACCATTAGTACTAAAGGATACTAAAAGGCAGGGACCAGGTGAATCATGGCACATAATAGATGCTCAATAAATATTTTCTGAGTGAATGACCTTGCATAGAAAGTTTTTCTTCTTTTTTTTTTTTTTTTAAGATTTTATTTATTTATTTGACAGAAACAGAGCCAGAGAGGAACACAAGCAAGGAGAGTGAGAGGGAGAAGGCTTCCCGCTGAGCAGGGAGTCCGATGCAATGCGGGGCTTGATCCCAAGACCTTGGAATCATGACCTGAGCCAAAGGCAGGCACTTAATGACTGAGCCCACCCAGGTGCCCCACGTGGAAAGTTTTTTAAAAGGCTAAAAAGAGGAAGCCTGGTGGCATCTGTCTTCAGCTAGGGTCATGATCCCAGGGTCCTGGGATGAAGCCCTGCATCAGGCTCCCTGCTCAGCAGGGAGTCAGATTCTCCCTCTCCCTCTCCCCCTCCCCCTGCCTGTGATAGGGCTCTCTCGCACTCTCTCTCAAATACGTAAAATCTTTTGATAAATAAATGAGTAAAAAGTGGGGCGCTTGGGTAGCATAGACAATTGAGCATCTGACTCTTGGTTTCGACTCAGGTCATGATCTTGGGGTCCTGAGACTGAGCCCTTCGTTGGGCTACAGGCTGAGCGTGGAACCGGCTTGGGATTCTCCTCTCTCTCTCTGCCCCTCCCACTCATGCTCCCACCCACTTGTGCTGTTTCTAAAATAAATGAAAAAAAGTCTTTAAAAAATAAAAAAAATAAAAAAAATACAAGGCTAGGGGCACCTGGGTGGCACAATGGTTGGGCCTCTGCCTTCAGCTCAGGTCATGATCCCCAAGTCCAGGGATGGAGCCCTGCATCGGGCTGCCTGCTCGGTGGGAGGCCTGCTTCTCCCTCTCTCACTCCCCCTGCTTGTGTTTCCTCTCTGTCAAATAAATAGAATCTTAAAAAAAAAAAAAAAAATACAGGCTAAAAGGTGATGCAAGCAAAAGCAGACAATAGGTAGATCCTATTACTGAAAGCATATAACTTTCTCAACTTTGATCTTTGGTTGAGTATCATTTAGGAACCAGACAGACTGGGATGCATTATCACTAACTAGCTTTGTGTCCTTGGGCAAGTTAATCTCTCTGTCTCAAGTTTCCTCACTTTTGTACAAAGTAACCATGTTTGTAGTGTGGTTATGAAGATTAATTAATGCATATAAAACAAAGTGTTGACTAAATGGTAGTTCTACTAGTATGCCACAATCAAAAAGCCTTAGTAAGACAGGATACTCAACCATCTGGAAGGTGATCAGACTGAAATTTTGCTTGGAACCATCTTTTTTAGGAGAGTTGAAACTCAGTAAGTCCAATAGCTTGTCTAAAGTTTATTGTTTGCCCTCTATAGTATTCAACGTCCATCCCTTCTGACCACAATCTCCTTGGCTCCTTTGAATGATCTGCACTCCTGGTTATCTGGTCTCGCTAGCCACACCTCCTCTGTCCTCTTCTGTAATTTGCCCTCTGTTGACACCTAAAGTCAGGCATTCCTTTGGCACAGTTCTCACATTTTTCTTCCCATCTTATCCACTCTCAGAGTATCTCTACTTCAATTAGTATCTCTATGGAGATAACCCTATGACCTCTGAATCATATTCACAAAGTATTTCAAACCCAACTTACAATATTTATCTTAAGAAATGATCAAGCATACACAGCTTCAGGTTCTCCTCTCATACATTTTTTTTCCTGATGCTTGTATGTCTCATGCTTTCTCTCTCAAATAAATAAAATCTTAAAAAAATATATATATTTGTCAAGGGGGCACCTGGGTAGCATAGTCAGTTAAGCATCCAACTCTTGGTTTCAGCTCAGGTCATGATCTCAAGGTCATAAGATCGAAACCAGAGTCAGACTCATACTCAGCAAGGAGTATGCTTAAGACTCTCCTTTCCTCTCTGTCTGCTCCCCATCCTTGTGCACACTCACTCTTTCCCCCTCTCTCTAAAATAAATAATCTTTTTTTTTTCAAATTTTTTTTTAAAAGATTTTATTTATTTGACAGAGAGAAACACAGCGAGAGAAGGAACACAAGCAGGGAGAGTGAGAAAGGGAGAAGCAGGCCTCCCGCCAAGCAGGGAGCCCGATGTGGGACTCGATCCCAGGTCTCTGGGATCATGACCTGAGCCGAAGGCAGCGGCCCAACCAAGTCACCCAGGCGCCCCTAAAACAAATAATCTTCTTAAAAAAAATTTCTTTGGTTTACCTCTGTGGTCTTTGTTCTACCTCAGTGTTCTTAACCTTTCTAGGACAATGGACCCCTTTGAAAATCTACTGAATGTATGGACTGTTTACTAAAAAGATGAATATACGCATCTGCTTGCAATTTCACCTCATCAGTCACCTCAGATAAGAATCTGTGCTCATCTGGGGCGCCTGGGTGGCTCAGTTGGTTAAGCGACTGCCTTCGGCTCAGGTCATGATCCCGGAGATCAGGGATCGAGTCCCACATCGGGCTCCCTGCTCGGCGGGAAGCTTGCTTCTCCCTCTCTCACTCCCTCTGTTTGTGTTCCCTCTTTGGATGTGTTTCTCTCTGTCAAATAAATAAAATCTTAAAAAAAAAAATCTGTGCTCATCCATGCCAAGAGTACCACTTTCATAAATTTTCATCTCTAGATTCTACTTCCCTCTTCTGAATTTCAAGATGCCTTCTGGATATAGCCTAAATGGCCTATAGTCATTACAACTTAGTAAGTCTCAACTCACTATTTCTCTCTAATAAATCTTCTTTGTCTACAGTATTTCTTCTCTGGTAAAAGCAACACCACCCTCCCAGGTTCCTAAACTAGAAGCCTTGGCATTAACCAATATACCCATATTCAAACTCAAAAATCCTTGTCTCAGAAATCCCTCTTAAATCCAAATCCTACCTCATTAAGACTCTTACCCTTTTAGATCTCACCATTCTTTGCTTCTTCCCATACTTGCCATAATTCAGTCTTTCTACCATTTTTCTGATAAAGAACCCATACAGATTTTTTTTTTAAGATTTGATTTTTAGGGCTCCTGGGTGGCTCTGTGGGTTAAAGCCTCTGCCTTCGGCTCAGGTCACGATCTCAGGGTCCTGGGATCAAGTCCCACATTGGGCTCTCTGCTCAGCGGGGAGGCTGCTTCCCTTTCTTTCTCTGCCTGCCTCTCTATTTGTGATCTCTCTGTGTCAAATAAATAAAGTCTTTAAAAAAAGAAAAAAGATTTGATTTTTAAGTAATCTCTACACCCAACGTGGGCTCAAATTTGATCTCAGATAAGTAAGAAAGAGTCACATGCTCCACTGACTGAGCTATCCAGGTACTCCATGAATTACATCTTTTTCCTTTCCCTTTCTTTTTCTTTTTTAAGTAGGCTCCATGCTAGGCATGAACTCACTACTGAGATCAAGACCTGAGCTGAGATCAAGACCTGAGCTGAAATTAAGAGCTGGACACTTAACCAACTGAGTCACTTAGGCACCCCCCATGGACACTACCTTAATGTCTCTCTCTCAACACCTCCGTTACCTTCCAATACCCCTATATCACTTCACCTCTAGACGGTTACAATAGCTTAATTGTAACATCACAGTTTTTTCTCTATCACTTCCACCAGTGTTGATTTACTCCCCCTCCAAAATTTCAGAACTGACCATATGACTATTTTCAAAATCATTGATGCTTCTTCATTTCACCAAATCAAACTCACTTTTGCCTTTACAGTCCTCTACAATTTTCTACCTACTTTTCCAGGAGTAGATTCCATAGTTTAAGCTGTCCTTTGAGCCTATTACACATCAAAATCACAACCACTCTTAAAAGACCCAACTCAAACTCCACTCTTCATCTTTATACCCTCCATATAATGATTAAGAAAGGGCTCTACACCAAAAAGGCAAAATTCCTAACTGCCTGAAAATCTTCAAATCTGTCTGGAAGCATTACATCTTTTTTTAAATCACTATTTAAATATTAACACTTCAGCCAAGAAACCCCCAGAAACTCAGCATTCTTAATCAACATTTATTAAATGCTAATAATGTGCAATGTAGATTTCATTCTTACTAAGGTGAAGATTAAACGCTATAATCTCGACCAAGGATTCTGCTTCCAATTACACCTGAATTTGGATTTTAGGAAAGAAAAATTACTATAGAAGTACTCGGCATCTCCCCCAATAGAGACTTGGAAGGTCAAATATGTCTACAGCAATGACAGAAATAGTTTCCCTATCTAAATTATCTTCAGACTAGTAAGAATCTCATGGGGGGGGGGGCGCCTGGGTGGCTCAGTTGGTTAAGCGACTGCCTTCGGCTCAGGTCATGATCCCGGAGACCCGGGGATCGAGCCCCACATCGGGCTCCCTGCTCCATGGGAAGCCTGCTTCTCCCTCTCTCACTCCCCCTGCTTGTGTTCCCTCTCTCGCTGTGTTTCTGTCAAATAAATAAAAAATCTTAAAAAAAAAAATCTTAAAAAAAAAAAAAGAATCTCATGAGGGGGACAAAGAAAAAAATCCTTTCAATTAAAGTATCTGAAACCTAAAGATTTTTTCAATCCATATTTTAGATGTTAAATTGTTTAAAAAGAGCTGAAGGACGTTATGGACAACTCCGAATCTCTCATGACACATGTTTACTGGCATACTTACCAGCAGGTGCACTAGCAATCAGATGAATGACAGAGAAGTGATGCTGTGGGCAGCACTTTCTAGCACCTTACTTCTTTTAGACCCGACCTAATTTAATTCCTCTTTTGGCTCCTAAACCTCTGAGTTTCCATTAATTTTCACAGTTGTATATGTGAAGCATTTCGCTTCAGAGAATGAAAATAGTCAATTAGTCTTTTTAAAAATTTAATTAGTTTAAGATACTTGTTAAAACATGCCCTTTACAACATTTCTATAATCACAATCATTCAAATTTGAATACAGTTCTACAACAGACCTGCTTACAACCGTAAAATGTATCAATCTCTAAAGCTATTAACAGCACTATTTAAAAACAGCAGGGTATAACAGAAGAAGCTGCAGCACTTGAGACAGGATCTCAGTCTACAATCTCGAGTCTGTCTCTCTAGTTGTATGACCTGAAGAATCTGCTTCAGCCAGAAATACTTTCTCCCCTGTAAGAGGGATATCGCGACCTTTCCTCCTTGGAGGTGGCTGTTCAAATACAATGAGATAACATATCCAGTACAGTACCTGCCACCAAGTATTCAATAAATATCAGTTTGCCTCTTTCACTCAACGCGAGACACACTCACAAGAACAGGAGTAAGGGAGTCTGCACTTTCATAAGTGCTCATCAGCACAAAACAATAGTTAATTCTAATAAAAAGAACCAGAAACGTTTCTGAGGGATACGAATCAAGGTAAGGGAGGGTGCGTGTAATTCTGCGAGAAGTCCATTAAGGCTGCATATATACTGACCACTAAAACATTAACAGGGAAAGTCCACAACAATTGTGCTAAAACGTCTGAATACATTTTACGCTGGTAAGAGAGCTCACTCGGGGTAAAGAAAAAAGAGTGAAATTAGGCCCAGCTCCAATCGACTCTAATAAATTGAGAGCGCCAAGGACTTATCCTTCCTGAAACGCAAATATGGGTATTAAAATCCATTTTAAAACTTCAAGATGAAAATATTTCACAACTAACGGTGATGCTACTGACGCTTTTCACAGAGAGCCTGCGCAGGAGAACCCCGTTAGCACTACATGTGTAATGAACGGCGTTCGCAGAACACAGGCGAGGGGAGGAGGGTAATTATTTTCGGCGTGCTGCACAAATGCCGAGGCAAAGCGCTTTTAAGACCGTGGCCTACACCACCACCGACAAGCTTCCGAAGGAATTCCGGCTCTGCAATAGGATGTCAAAAAGAAGGCCACAAGCTAGCACAGCGGGGGACGAGGGACCCCTTCCGTCCCCTCCCGGTGGTCCTGGCTCTAGAACCTGCGCTGCGCCTGAATCTGGGGGCCCCCGGGTACTGGCCTCCGCCCCCCATGCCCCTCCCCGCGGCAAGCGAAGACCGGCCCCGCGAAACGCCGCGAGCAACACCCAAACCTCCACGGGCCCCCGGGCCCCGCCCGAGTCCCGCGGCGAACCGACGGCGGTGAAACCGAGGGCTGGGGTCGCGGCGGCCCAGGAGGCCGGGGCGCGGACGAGGCCGCGGCAGCGTCCGCTGCGGCCCCGGGCAGTGGGGTGGGCGGGCGTGGCCAGGCCTGCGACGGGCGCGGACACTCACCACACCATGCCGTAGGCGCCCTCGCCGATGTACGAGAGGTTGGTGTAGCGCGGCCCCACGTCGAACACCTGCCCGCGGACCATCTCCGGGCCCGCGCCCGCCGCCGCCGCCGCCGCCGCCATGTTGGCTGCCGGGCCGCCGCCGCCTCCGCCGCGAAGGGCTCGACGCTCCGCGGCCGCCGCTCGGCCCACGCCGCGCCTCCCTGAGGGACCGCGCCGCTGCGGGTGCAGCTGCCGACGCCGACCGGGAAGGAGCAAGGAGGGAACTGCTTCGGACAGCAGGAGACGTTACGGCCACTCGGACGGACTGCCTGCCTGCCTGCCTGCCGGGCGGGACAGCGGGCGGAGGGAGGGGCGCGCGCCGTGGAGGGCGCCGGGGCGGAGCCAAGAAGCGTGCACGCGAATTGGCTCCCCACCGTCTGGGGGCGGGGCTTCGCGGTCCGGCGGAAGCGGCGAGGTCGGGGCGGAGCACTGCGGCGGCGGCGGCGGCGGAGTCACCGCCCTGCTTGGTCACGTGCGTTCGCGGGGGAGTCGGTGCGGGAGGCGGCTCTCGAGACGCAGAACAGCGGGTGTGTGGACCGGAGCAGTAACGCTGAGCCTGAGAGACTGTCGGGGAACGACCTGGGACAGCGCGTGGGGGACGCCGACGCGCTGCACACGGCCGCGGGCCTCCGCGACTCCGTGGCCCCCACACCAGCTTAGAGGCGTCGAGACGAGGACGGAACCGAAAGGCATGACCAAGACCGCGAAAGATATTTGCATACTGAGAAAGTGTGAAACACAGAGGCTGGAACGAAAGCGGTAGACCCAAGACCCACTCAGCAGACGCGTTTGTTCAACCGGCGCTGAGCATCTGTGTTCCTGGGCATCCATACTCTAGAGTGGGGAGACAGGTTAAAACAAAACCAAACCTCAAGTTGTGATGAGTACTGTGAAGAACTATGAAGCAGAGTAAGGGCTAAGAACGTAGTGGAGAAAGACATGGAGACGCAGAGCCTGAGACCCAGACCGATAGAGAGGGCAGAATCTTAGGACATGCCAAATAGGAATGCAAAGGTGCAAACACCAAAACCGAAACATCTAGAAAGATCTGGAGAAAATAAGACAAACACACTGGGGCCCTGAAGTACTCACAAACACCAGAGGTTAAAAAGTAAAGACCAATCGTAAAGCAGGGGAATACCAAGAATAGCTAAGACAATGAGACAAAATGAGACAGCCCCTGCTTCTGATGGCTGCGTTTCCCAGGCCATCTTTGAAGGGAACCTAAGGCTGCAAGATCCTGCATCTCAACTGTCCAAAGCTGTGGTCTTTCAAGACCTCAACTCTGGACTTCCACACATCGGCAAAGTTCAGTTAGGCCATCTCAAAGGTGAAATAGGGAAATTATTTAAAAACCTGGTACGAAGAGGCGCCTGGGTGGCTCAGTGGGTTAAAGCCTC
>PITA01021531.1:0-32415 GCA_004023965.1 Spilogale gracilis
AAGGAATTCACTCCAAAAAGAAAGACTAAGAAGAGGAGGAACTAATCAAAATAGGTATAAGTACTATGCTTGAACCAGAATTCAAAACAACAATCATAAGGATACTACCTGGGCTTGAGAAAAGCAAATAAGAACCAGAGAGGCTCTTACTGAAGAGATAAAAGACCTAATAACTAGTTAAGCCAAAATAAAAAAATACCAGACTTCTTCCCTCTTCCATAGGAGTACCATTACACCCACCAGGTTTGACCTTGGCAGTAATGTGAACTTCTAAAACTTCATATTTTCAGCTTTTCTGCTTATAAAAACCTGCAATAATCAGCTCTTCTAATTTTCCCAGTCAGTGGTTTTGGGGAAGTATTTTTCTTGTGCAATCCCCTGCATGATGCTTTCTTTATTTCGCTGTCTCTCTGTCTTTCTGTCATCTGTCTCCATGAACAGGGCTCCTTCTCATCTGCAGTATCAGTGATTCTTTTCTCCACCAAATCACATAACTGCAAGTATATACAAAATTAATATTAACTTTTAATAAATCGTTAATTTTGTACAGCCTACAAGTTCCATGGTTTTGAGGAGAGTGTGCTTGATGGGGGATAGTGTAGAAAGGGTTAGTACCCTGAAGGGATATGGATAAAGGGAGGGGCACTCAGGTAAAGGGTATACCCCCTCAAAGTACCAGAAAAGGGATTTTCCAGGATTCAAAATATATATAAGAACAAGAAGATAGGCAAAAAATAAAAAGAATGTTGTCAGCATGCAAAGGAAAAGACTCATGGCTCTGAAATCCCCAGGAAGCAGGACTGAGCCTGTCGATATGGCTATCCCAAATTGTAGTTTTGTAGCCCCTCAAACTGCTGGAAATGGGGTTAGGGTGGAAAGGAGGTGAAATGGATACTGGCTGAGGGTTGGGGAAAGACATGGTAATTAGAATTGAACCATAAAGCAGGGACTTGGTGTTAAAGACAGGGAAAAAGCTAAAAAATGGGACAAAGTAGGAACAAAAGATAGGTTTAGATGAACAGCAAGGCTGACTTGAGGACAACTGCTGAGCACTGACTCAGGAATCCTTCTCTTTCTCTCAGGTACAGACAAAGTTGTTCTGGGGCTATATGGAGAGTTACACACAAGTCATGGTTAAAAGAAAAGCAGAGTCTATGCAGAGCATATTAGATTCTGAGGAGGAAGTGAAATGACCATTGATTGATAATGAAAAGGGCTGATTAGAGCAGAAGGTGCATATTTAGTTAGTAGGAAAGAAATAAGGTTACTAATTGGATCAGATCGGGGATAACTTAATATAAGTAGAAAAATGTAAAATGTGAGCAGTAGAAATTAAGTCCAGATTTTTGAGTGGAGAAGGGTTATGAAGAATCCAGCAATACTTACTACAGGTTGAAAGGAGAACCTGGAATCAGGACTACTTAGGGAATGTTACTGAAATAAACTAATATGGTTCTAAATTAGGAAAGAAGTCTGAGGTTAGAAAGAGGAGATACAGTGGACATTTTGATGGAAGAACTTCTAGTATGGATGACTTATGGGATATTTGGACAAAGAGGAAGAAGAGAATCAGAGATCAGATCAAAGTTTTGGGCTTAAATGGCAAAGGGCATGACTGCCCCCTGGCTAAGGGAGCACAAAGATCACCTGTTACAACTTTGGTTTTGCACAGCCTTGTGGAGATTGCACCCAGGGAATTTGTGTTGATTATCAACTCTGAATTATTATTCTTTAGACCACTGAAGGGAGGAGGAAAAAAGAGGACGGAGCATCCTTACAAGGCACAGTACATGGTAGAACAGGTGCCAGCATCTATAAGGTTAAGGCTGATATAGGCAAGGTATGCAATGCCAAGGTCCTTGGTGCCTGCTGTCAGCGCGGAACAGGATAGTTGCTTTGCTTGTGCTGATGGAGAACAAAGATGAAGAGAATGACTAGGATGTGGGTTCCAGGAGTTGCTTTAATAAAACCTAAAAATTTTCTCCAATCCTAAATATTCCAGTAGGGAAAAAATGTAGGCATAAAGTTTATATAATGTAAAATGTAAGGGTAGTATCCGTGGAAAAAGTCTTGAGGAAGTCAGTGCAACTGAAAATATTGTCCATGAAATCCTACTGTATTGAATATTACTTTATAATACTTTGTACTCCAGCTAAATCTTGGGAATGTTTTGTATTATGTGGTATGTCACTTTAACGGAATTTGACTATAGTGCAAAATCAGCGTATATTTTAGGTAGCGGATGAGGCCATTGAATTGGGTCTGTTGCTGAAAGCAGTGCCTGGGAAATACACCCTGACACCAGTCAGTCATCTTAGCTTACTAAGAATGTGCCACACTTCCTTGATCCTTCGTCAAAGGACATACACAACCTCTGACACAGAAACGAGTAGAGAGTTCTGAGTATTTAATGTTCTCCCCACCCTCAGAAATAGTTCCAAAATTACTCCACCAGACTCCGGTTGGAACAGCTCACAGAGCAGACAGAACCAGCCTTTGGGAAGGGTGTGTCTCCTGGAACTTTCTCTGAGTTGTTACTTTTGGCCTGACTGTGATGGTCCTTATTGATGGATTCTACTTTTTCCGACATGAGGAACAGGTAACGGCAGCCTGGCCACTGGAAGATTTTAAAATAGAGGTAAAAAGGTTAGTGATGTATTTTGACTCCCATTCAAAAATCCGTAGTGGAATTGCCATAAACAGAAACCATTCTTCAGTACTGGTTTCCTGAATAATAGAATGTTTAGTGACTTGTAAAGGTCAGGTCAGCACAGAATATACAGTTTGTCTAAATTAGTGACAGTGTCAAACAATACTTGAAATCAGTGGATCCCAGGGAAGGGAACTGAACCAAGGCGGTAAGGCTGACCTCAAATACTGAGCTTCCCCAGGGGGAACATTGTAGTGATGGGCTTGGCAAAGCCACCTTTCCTGAGGACCTCACTATAAAGGGCTAGGCCAACTAGTGACACCTTCTGTAGAACAGAGCGATTGGAATTCTTTTTCATCCGAATCCAGTTGAAACTTATCCTAGTGTTTGCTCTTGAGCCAGCAGGAGACTTTATTAGAAAATTTTAGAATATGTTGATGTAACTAAAGAAGCATTTACAAAATTCTGAAACAGCAATTAGCTAAGTTTAATATCTACCCGAATACTGAAAAACCTCTAGCAACATGTACTTCTCATAGAAACTTATTTAAAAAAATATGTCCAGAACATATATTAAACATGTTATAATAAATGTAACAATAAATGGAAAAATATGTTAAAAAATAAAAAAGGTTTTGGAACAAAATTACCCCCAGTGAAATCTATCAGGAAAATTTTATATTAAAAAGGGTAGATTTATATGGGTACCCACTTGGACCACACTATGTGATAATGTTTACTTATTATGCCATTTCTTATATTCTTGTTTTTAGAAAAATACTTCTTGAAGCATACTTGTTTATAATGTCACAAACAGGGAATACAGTTAATAATATGTACACATTTGTATGGTGACAGATGGTAGCTATATTTAACATGGTAATGACTTCAAAATGTATATAAATGCTTAATCACTATGTTGTACACTTGAAAATAATTAAATATGGTATGTCAACTAGACTTCAATTTAAAAAAAATGGAAAAACAAATGCCATAACTTTAAAACAACCATCCAACTTTCTTTTTTAAAATTTAAATTCAATTAGCCAACATATAGTACAGTTAGTTTCAGATGTAGTGTTCAGTAATTCATCAGTTGCATGTAACAACTAGTGCTCATCATATCACATTGTCCCCATCACCCAATTACCTATCCCTCACCTACCTCCCCTCTAGCAATCCTGTTTTTTTTCCTTCAGTTAAGAGCCTTTCATGGTTTGTCTCCCTCTCTGATTTTCTTCCCATTAGTTTCCCCTCCATTCCCCCTATGATCTTATGCACTATTTCTTATATTCCACATATGAGTGAAAGCATATGATAACTGTTTTTCTCTGATTGACTTATTTTATTCAGCATAATACCCTCCAATTCAATCCTTGTTGATGTAAATGGTACAATTTCATCCTTTCTGATGGCTGAATAATATTCCATTGTGTATATATGCCACATCTTTATCCTACATCTGCTGATGGGCATCAACCATCCAACTTTAGGGATAAACTTGCAAATGTTACAAATGATTACATGTCTGGTTAATTTTAAATTTTTTAAAAATTTTTTTATTAGAAGAGTGATAAATGATTATATATATTTTTGATAAATGCCTATATTATCATGGAAATTCATTCCAAAAGAGGAAGAAAAAAATCATCCACTATTCTTCAAAGGGATCTATTCCCCATATGAGAAAATAATGTATTTGAACATTCATACTTGCAAAGTATTTATTAATCCTCTGCTATATACTAAACATGCTTGTCAATATTGGGGATACAAAATTTTAAAAGATACCAGTTTCACCTTTCAGGAGCATACAGTTTATAAAGGAACACAAGATGAAATTAGGCAGTCTGCAATAGCACATACAGAGGGGAGCAAAAGAGGAGATAAGAGCCAGAGAGCATAAGATAGGGGAAAATTTACTGGAGCTAAGAAAATCTGAGACAAGTTACAAAGGAGAGGAGTGGTGGGGAGTGGAGAGTTCAGGCAGAGGAAACAGTACTTGAAAAGGCCTGGTGGTGTGAGAAAGTACAGCAAGTCCAAGAAGTAATTTTTCTCCAGGTGGAGACAGCACACTGCCATTTGATTAGGCTGGAGAAATGAATCATGAGAACCAGCTTAAGAAGGATTTGTGTATTTAAGAGTATGAACCTGGAGTCTGGGTCTGGGTGGCTCAGTTGGTTAAGCCACTGCCTTTGGCTCAGGTCATGATCCTGGAGAACAGGGATCGAGTCCCACATCGGGCTCCCTGCTCGACAGGAAGTCTGCTTCTCCTTCTCTCACTCCCCTGCTTGTGTTCCCTCTCTGGCTGTGTTTCTTTCTGTCAAATAAATAAAATCTTCTTTAAAAAAAAGAGTATGAACCTGATTTCAAATGTGAAGAGGACTTTTGGATGTATGACTTAGGCAACACAGCCATCCTCCAAGGTAGAGAACATAGATTTGCTCTAAACTTTGCTCCTAATTCCATTGACTTGGTTTTGTAATGAGTGAACTGCAGTAGTTTCTGCTATATAAATTGTGTCATTCTCATTCAAGATAGCCATTGTCCCCCTAAGATTAGTTTCCTTCCCCAGACAAGCACAGAGTCACAATGTCCCACCTAAACTAAACATCCAAAGAACTGGTACCTGTCCTACCTGGAGAGAAGAGGATGATGAGAGAATGTCATTTACAGGAAAGGGGCTACTCAAAGGATTAAAAAAATAGATGATAATCAACTAGTACTGGAGGACAGAGATGCCTGGATACTCTCAACATCTTAAGGTTTAATCATTCTTTAAACTACCTTATGGATCACAGGTCAATTTTGTGACTAAATAACAATAGTTAATGTTTGCTGAGCATTTTATTTGTGGCAGGTGCTTACTAAATTTTCATGAGATATTCATAATGCCCGAGTAACTGATTTCCCAGGTGTAACTTTACAGTACAGATGATAAAGTCTTCTCAGTGCAAGAGTAGGCACACTTTACCATATTAATGTGAGCAGGTTTAAGAAGGTGATGCAGACAGCATGAAAACACTCCAGGAGCAATACGCCTGCAGAACAAGATGTAAGTCTAATTATGTCTATATATGAAAGGTACATTATAGCACAGATTTGTTTATCTCTGTGAGATGCGAGTCATGCAATGTTAATTCCTTCTTTAGATCTTTCTTCTAGTATGAGTAAAAACTATTTTTATAATAAGATGCTATTATTTTTATTGTTTTAATTTTTTATTTAAATTAATTTAGCCAACATATGGCACATCATTAGTTTTTGATATAATGTTTAATGATTCTTTAGTTGAATATAACACCCAGTGTTCATCATATCATATACCCTCTTTAATTCTCATCTTGTTATTTTTATAAAAGGTAAATTTTATGTGGCTGAATTAGAGCCCAGAAGTTATGAATGAAAGATAGGTCTATGTTCCTCTGACTGTCCCTTAAACCATTGAACCCTACGTGTTTGTATCCATTTTTATGCATGAAAGTTTTCATTCTCTCATTATGACAGAGTTCTGGTTGTGCCAGATTTGAGTTTCCATAGCTGAAGAAGGGAAGCAGGAAGTGGGTAGAGCTATTTTTCATGGAAGACTTTGTAGACTTGAACAGTCAGGAATTGAATGTCTCTGCTGTAAGTAGAACAGATTAGGACTCAAGGGACTGAGAGTAGTACAACAACAGGAAGAACCTAGTATCCTCACCTCTGCACAGAGCCAAGTGATTGCCTGGCATCAAGAGCATTCTAACACCACAAGCTCATGTGGGTGTTTTCATATAATTGGTAGAGGTGAGGTGACAGGGCCAAATAAAGTCCCCTTCAGGCAGGTGTGTGGACACGTGGGAGCTATAGTTAAACACCAGGGCAGGTGCAGCTCATGTGAGGGCTAGCTTGGAGTACCTTGAAGCCAAGTAACTTTGAGCCATCAAGGACAGCCTTGTTTTGTGATCATGAGATAATGGAGGCTTAATGTGGGGTTATGGTAATAGAACCTGAAAGAACTCTCACTTATAAGTAAAAACATCTAAAACCACTGGCATTCAGTCCAAAGCTTGACACAAGTTTCGGTGGTTTTGTGGTTGTAAAAAGCACTATATTAGGCAAAGTAGCTGATGACTGCTTAGGTTCTTATGAGGGAAGGTGACAGATGGGCTGATTTCCCCATCCCTGTCCAACCCATGGGGTCTAAAGGAGATGGGCTTTCAGTATCTGGTACCATATCTCCCTGTTAAGGGCAGAGCAGGATGGTCTGCTGCAGCTCCTGAAAACCAAATGCAAGTGCTTTAAAGTGAAACAAAAGCTGATTGATTTGAACATTTACTTGTGTGAATATGAACTTTCTGACGTGCGTGGGGGAGCACAGGTGTGTTTGAATGCAGATCAGTCCAGAAGTCAATGTGACAACCACAGGCTTGAGGAGAACTCTGAAGGGTTGTCTGTTATATTCACAGGACCACAGGAGGCTAGCTTCAGGACAGATACTAAAGTAAATGACAGCTTAGAGAGAGTATATTTACAGAAGGAGAGAGTACTATTTTCTGATGTTACCCTTTCAAGGAGAGATGAATAAAATTTTAAGAAAAATGCATTCAACCAACATTTTAACGAATAAATGAATCCAGTAACCACTATTTCTGGGCTCTGGGGGGTTGATAAGGACTACATTAAAAATGTTATAAATCATGTTTCAGGGTCTATTGGTATGACATGTGAATGAAATACAGCTGCTTTGAAAAAATTAGATGTACCAAGGAGGTTAAGTTAGGAAGATGGTTGAGTAGGAAGAGGCTAAGCTCACCTCATCCCATAGATACAACTAGATAACACCCACATCAGTATAAGTAAATCACAAAATGACACAAAGCCTAGAAGAATAAACTGTACAACTAAAGGTAGAGAAGATGTCACATCAAAGAAAGTAGGAAGGGTGAAGACATACTTTGGAAAGGAAAGAGATCATGGCTCTCTGTGGTCAGGTTGAGCTAAGGTCACAAAGAAAAGTAAAAAACAGACTATTGGGGTGCCTGGGTGGCTTAGTTGGTTAAGCGACTGCCTTTGGTTCAGGTCATGATCCGGGAGACCCAGGATTGAGCCCCGCATAGGGCTCCCTGAGAAGCGGGAAGCCTGCTTCTCCCTCTCTCACTCCCCCTGCTTGTGTTCCGTCTCTGGCTGCGTTTCTCTCTGTCAAATAAATAAATAAAATCTTAAAAAAAAAAAACAGACTATTAACACAAAATATAGTGGAGATCCCACACAGGGAAGATATTTCTCCATAACATTTGGCTTTGAAAATGAGAGGTGCTGAATTTTGTAGAGTTTTGTGAGTTCTTACTAAAACCTGGCATTTTAAAAATCAGCAGGCTTGGCTCTGGGAGAACTTGGAGGATTTTAGGAGGTTGAGTCTCCACTCAGAAAGAAACAACATAACTAACAGCCAGTGGAGATACAGCATCGAAGCAGCAATTTGAAAAATGCTTCTGGCATATAGGAGGAAGAGTTCATACATTTCATGTCAAAGCCTGTCACAGAGAGAGGAGAATCACAGAGATACCTCTCCAGGAAACAAGGATCTGCCATGTGCCACTTCTTTCCTTTAAACCCCAGTATAAACACATGGCTACCTGTCAGAATTGGCACTGCACTGACTCACTACTTAACTTTCTTATACCAAACACCATCCCCCCTCTACACTTTAGCCCTTTGCAGTCATGCTTGACTCAGTCCCTGCACTATGGATCCCCTCAAGCAGCCAACCACATAAAATCACTCCAACACTGCATCCCTTGACTCACTTCTAGCAGTGGCTGTAACAGGTCTCATTTTGTAAGCATACCAGCACACAACTTTTTAAAACACACCCCACCTGGCCAGGAACCAAACTCACAACAGGCTGCAGATAACTGGGCTGAAGGAAAAAGTGGCTAGGACACAACAGCAAGGCACAGACAAATACACATGATACACTCCTGGAAGCACTAGGTCCTGGGAAACATGGAACATGAACTGTAGGGTACTACATGGTACTACATTACTTTAAAGAGCAGGAAATAAAGCTGACTTTCCTAACACAGAGAAACAGACACAGAAAGTTAAATAAAATAAGGGACAGAGAGATATGTTCCAAATGAAAGAATAGGATAAAACCACAGCGAGAGACCTAAACAAAACAGAAATATTTAATATTCTTGATAGAGAATTTAAAGTGATGATCATAAAGATACTCAGTGGATGTGAGGAAAGAATGGAGGACATCAGTGAAACCATTAAACAGAGTTTTAAAAAAAACTAATCAAGAGCACCTGGGTGGCTCAGTCAGTTAAGCATCTGCCTTCGGCTCAGGCCATGATCCTGGGGTCCCAGAATCAAGTTTCACATCAGACCCCTTGCTCAGCAGACAGCCTGCTTCTCCCTCTTCCTCTGCCTGTCACTCCCCCTTCTTGTGCTCTCTCTCTTTCAAATAAATAAAATCTTAAAAAACTAATCAAAGACGAAGAACACAGTAAGTGAAATTAAAAATACACTTGATGAAATAAGTAGCAGGCTAGAGGAAGCAGAAGAATGAATTAATGATGTGGAAGACAGAGTAATGGGAAGTAATTGAGCTGAAAAGATGAGAGAAAAATATTATTTTTTTAAAAGATTTTATTTATTTATTTGACAGACAGATACACAGATATAGAGGGAACACAAGCAGGGGGAGTAGGAGAGGGTGAAGCAGGCTCCTCACCAAGCAGGGAGCCAGGGCTCAATCCCAACATGGGATCACTACCTGAGCCAAAGGCAGATGCTTAATGACTGAGCCACCCAGGAACTCCTATGAAAAAAGTTATTAAGAAAGAGAACAGACTTGGGGGAATTAGTGACTCCATCAAGCATAACAGTGTTCACATAATAGAGATCCCAAAAGAAGAGAGGAAAATGGGGCAGAAAATGTATTTGAAGAAATAACAACTAAAACATCCCTAATCTGATGGAAGAATCATATGTACCAAGATTCAGGAAGCAGAGAATTCCCCCCAACAAAACCAACCCAAGGAGGTCCATATGAAGACACATAGAAATTAAAATAGCAAAAAGTAGTGATTTAAAAAATTTAAAGCAGTGAAAGAAGATAGTTACATAAAGGGAAACCACATAAGGCTTTCAGCAGATTCTTCAGCAGAAACTTTGCAAACCAGAAGGGAGTGAAATTATATATTCTCAGTGCTGAAAAGAAAAAAAAATGCAGCCAAGAATAAGCTAGCAAGGCTATTATTCAAAATGGAAGGAGAGATAAAAAATTTCTCTGCCAAACAAAACCTAAGCAAGTTAATGAACACTAAACCAGCACTAGAACAAACACTAATGGGGATGCTCTGAGTGTACAGAAAAGAACATAGTGAGAGTTAAAAATGAGAAACAATTCATTTCCTTCTACTGTCCTCTATATTACCCCTATGCACCACAAGTAAGTGAAACCATGTGATACTTGATTTTCTCTACTTGGCTTATTTCACTCAATCTCTTCCAATCCTGTCCAAGTTGCTACAAAAGGAGAAGGAAAGGAAATGGGAAGTAGAGTAATTCAGGGAGGAAATGAAACATGAGAGACTTTGGACTCAGAAACAAACTGAGGGTCTTGGAGGGAAGGGGGTGGGGGAATGGGAAAGCCTGGTGGTGGGTACTGAGGGCACGTATTGCATGGAGCACTGGTTGTGGGGCATAAACAATGAATCTTGGAACACAAAAAAATTTTTTAAAAATTAGTGAAAAAAAGAAGGAAAGGAAAAGTGAATTGGAGGAAATCAGAGGGAGCAATGAACCATGAGAGACTGCAGACTCAAAAACAAAATGAAGGTTTTGAGGGGAGGTTGGTAGGGGAATGGGTGAGCCTGGTGATGGGTATTAAGGAGGGCATGTATTGCATGGAGCATTGGTTGCTATGCATAAACAATGAATCTTGGAACACTGCCTTAAAAACTAAGAATTTTTTATGGTGGCTAACATAACACAATAAAATAATAATAATAATAATAATAATAATAATAATAATAAAATACACAATGCAGAAAGGGGTTCCTTTATTCCCACATTCTCACCAACAGCTTTTCTTTCTTATGTTGTTGATTTTAGCCATTCTGAAAGGTGTGAGGTGACATCTCATTGTAGTTTATACTTGTATTTCTCTAATGTTGAGTGATGTTGACCAGCTTTTCATGTGACAGATGGTCATCTGTATGTATTCTTCAGAAAAATATCTATTCATGTCTTCTGCCCATTTTTTAATTGGATTATTTGGTTTTTGGTTGTTGAGTTTGATAAGTTTGTTAAACATTTTGGACACTAACCCTTTATCAGATATGTCATTTGAAAATATCTTCTACCATTCTGTAGGTTGTCTTGAAGTCTTGTTTCCCTTGTGTAGGAGCTTCTTATTTCAATGAAGTCCCAATAGATTATTTTTGGTTTTGTTTCCCTTGTCTCAGGAAACATATCTAGTAAGAAGTTGCTACAACAAATGTTAAAGAGGTTCCTGCCTGTGTTCTCCTCTAAGATTTTAATGGTTTTCTGTCTTACAT
This sequence comes from Spilogale gracilis, assembly GCA_004023965.1. Taxonomy (NCBI): domain Eukaryota; kingdom Metazoa; phylum Chordata; class Mammalia; order Carnivora; family Mephitidae; genus Spilogale; species Spilogale gracilis. The sequence continues at coordinate 11,203 of PITA01021531.1, forward strand.
GTAGGTACTTAATCCATTTTGAATTTTTTTGTGTGTATGGTGTAAAAAAGTGGTCCAGTTTCATTCTTTGGCACATTGCTGTTCAATTATCCCAACATCATTTGTTGAAAAGACTCATTTTCCCAATTGAATATTCTTTCCTGCTTTGTCAAAGATTAGTTTACCGTATAGTTGCTTGTCTGTTTCTGGAATTTCTGTTTTGTTCCATTGACCTATGTGTCTATTTCTGTGACTATACAATACTGTTTTGATCATTACAGCTTTGTAATATAAATTTGAAGTCTGGAATTGTGTACTACAGCTTTTCTTTTCTTTTTCATGATTGCTTTGGCAATTTGGGGTCTTTTCTGGTTCCATAAAAATTTTAGGGTTGTTTATTCTAGTACTGTGAAAAATGTTGTCAAGGACTACATTAAATGTGTAGATTACTTTGGGTAGTATAGACATTTTATTTTATTTTATTTTTTGAGTAGTATGGACATTTTAACAATATTTGTTTTTTCCAATCCATGAGCATAGAATATTTCTCCAATTCTTTGTGTCATCTTCAATATATTTCATCAGGGCTTTATAGTATTTTTGAGTACAGATCTTTCACCTTTGTAGTTAGGTTTATTCCTAAGGATCTTATGGGTTTTGGCACAATTGTAAATAGGATTGAATCCTTAATTTCTTTCTCACTTCATCATTGGTGTATAGAAATGCAACAGGTCTCTGCACTTTGTGTATCCTGCAACTTTACTGAATTTATGCATCAGTGATAACAATTTTTTTGGTGGAGTCTTTTGTGTTTTCTATATAGAGTACCATGTCATCTGCAAATAGTGAAAGTTTTACTTCTTCCTTGTTGATTTGGAAGATTTTTTCCTTTTTATTGCTTTATTGCTAAGACTAATACTTCCAGTATCATGTTAAATAACAGTGGTGAGAGTGGACATCTATGTCTTTTCCTGACCAAAGAGGAAAAGCTCTCAGTTTTCCCCAGTTGAGGATGATATTAACTGTGGATTTTTCATATATGGCCTTTATTATGTTGAGGCATGTTCCCTCTAAACCTACTTTGTTGATGGTTCCTGAATGGGTATTGAACTTTGTCAAATGTTTTTTTCTGCATCTATTGAAAAGATCATGAGGTTCTTATATTTTCTTTTATTAATGCGGTGTATCACCTTGATTGATTTGTGAATATTAAACCATGCCTACATCCAAAGAAAAAAAATCCCACTTGATTGTGGTAAATGATTCTTATAATGAACTGTTCATTATAGTTCAATCAATCAGATTTGATTTGTTAGTATTTTTTGAGAATTTTTGCATTCATGTTCATAAAGATATTGGTCTGTAATTCTCTTTTTTAGTGTAATCTTTGTCTGGCTTTAGAAACAGGGTAATGTTGGCCTTGTAGAATGAGCTTGGGAGCTTTCCTTCTGTTTCTATTTTTTGGAATAGTTTGAGTAGAATAGGTATTAACCCTTCTTTAAATGTCTGATAGAACTCCTCTGGGAAGTCATCTGACTGTAGACTTTTGTTTGTTGGAAGATTTTTGATTAGTGATTCAATTTCTTTGCTGGTTATTAGTCTGTTCAAATTTTCTATTTCTTCCTGTTTCAGTTTTGGTAGTTTGTATGTTTGTAGGAATGTATCTGTTTCTTCCAGGTGGTCCAATTTTTTGGCATATAATTTTTCATAATATTCTCTTAAATATGTATTTCTTGGGTATTGGTTATTATTTCTCCTCTCTCATTTGTGATTTTATTTATTAGTGTCCTTTTTCTTTTCTTTTTCAGAATTCTGACTGGAAGTTTATCAATTTTATTAATTCTTTCAAAGAACCAGCTCCTGGTTTCATTGATCTGTTCTATTGTTTTATTGTGAAAGTTTAGGTTTGAGATTTTTCTTGCTTCTTGAGACAAGCCTGTATTGCTATATACCTCCCTCTGAGGACTACTTTTGCTGTATGTCAAAGATAGAGGACTTTAGTATTTTCATATTCATTTGTTTTCATGTATTTTTTAAATTTCTTCTCTAATTTCCGTTTGGCCCACTCATTTTTTAGTGGAATATTCTTTAACCTACTCCATGTATTCATCATCTATCCAAATGTTTTCTTGTGGTTGACTTCAAGTTTAGTAGTGTTGTGGTCTGAAAATATTCATGATATGATCTCAGTCTTTTTCTACCTGTTGAGGCCATATTTGTGACCTGGTATGTGAGTTTTTTCTGGAGAATATCCTTAGTAAAGTCAAAAGGAATGTGCACTCTGCTGCTTTAGGATGAAATATTCTAAATAGATTGATAGGCCACCTGATGCAGTGTATCATTCAAAGCCACTATTTTCTTGTTGATTTTCTGCTTAGATGATCTGTCCATTGATGCAAGTGGGATTTTAAAGGCCCCCACCCCAGACACACACCACAGAGTCCCCTACAATTTTTGTATTATCAATGAGTTTATGTTTATTATTAATTGATTTATATATTTAGGTTTTCCCATGTTGGGGGCATAAATATTTACAATTATTCAATTTTGTTAGACAGTCCCTTTGGTATAATATAGTGCCCTTCTTCTTCTCCTTTGTGTCTCTTCTGGAACTCCTATGATATGGATATTACTGCATTTGGTGGAATCACTGAGTTCCCTAAGTCTCTTCTCATGTTACATAATTCTTTTTTCTCTCTTTTGTTAACCTTCATTATTTTCCATTATTTTATCTTCCATATCACTTATCTGTTCAACTTCTTCCATCCTTCTTCTAACCATTTATGTTTATTACAACCATCCTGTTTCAAATCTCAGTTATTGCATTTTCATTTCTGACTTTGATCTCTGTGGTTAGGATATTCCTGTCTTCCATGCTTTTCTCAAACCAAGCTAGTATCCTTAAGATTGTTGCTTTAAATTCTCCATCAGGTATGTTACTTATATCTGTTTTTTGATAGATATCAGGCATGATTTTTTCTTGTTTGTTCTTTTGGAAGAAATTCCTATCTTGGCATTTTATCTCCCTCTCTGTCTTTGTGTTTAGAAAAGCCTGTTATGTTTCCTGCTTCTGAGATTAATGACTTTATGAAGAACAGTTGGTATAGAGTACGGAGTCTGGTGCTTCAGGGAGTATCTCTGGTGTGTACTGCATGTACTCGGCTGCTATATTTTGGCTCCTATATCTTTCAGACAGTCATCTGCAGAGACTCTCCTTGCCTTTAGTAGGCAGTATTTGGGCCTTGGTCAGAGTGTGGAAAGTTTTCATTAGGTGTGTCCTGGTCCTTGTAAATGATATCTAATGTTGTTTGGACTAGAACTAAGCTGGACTAGAGCTACGTATGACTGTGCAGGAGTTCTGTGGGTCTTCTAGGGGAAGAGGCAAACTTGTTGGGCATTAGGCACACTTGTCCAAGAAAGCAGTAGCAGCAGAGACTATGGGTCAGGACTTGCTGTAAGCAGGTTAGGCAGCCAGTGTTGGCACTGTGCTGTTTCCTGAAGTTGGTCTTGCTGAGGAGCAGGGGAAGGAAATAGTGCCAACTAGATCCTTTGTCCTGGGGAAGGTGTCTTCTGCTTGTTGATTTCAGGGAGCACTCCCAGAGGAGCAAATAATTTCCCTTTATGCAACCCAGGCATTTTTCAAATCACTATTTTCATGCTATCTGTTTCCAGGTTGCCTGCCTGCCTGGAGCAATGCAGTGCACTTTGGACTCTAAAGCAGCCAAGGAGACTGACTTTTAAAACTCCAAACTTCATAGACTTGCTGTGGCACGCACCTGCACTGATCTTCTGGAGAAGCATTGGGACAGAGGCAAATTTGACCAAAAAGGGAAGTTGTACCAGAATGTAGGGGCATGAGATTTGGAGCAAAGCAGACTAAACCATCTGTGTCCATCCAGGTTAGCTGCCCTCAGTAGATGTCACTGTATCTATGCTGAGGAACAGAGGAGGGAAACCATACCCATGAACTCTTTTGTCCCTAGAGAGGCATCTCTGAGAACACCTCCTTTCAGAGATGGACTCCCAGAAGAGCAAACGGAGTCTCCCTGTGCACCTTAGGTGATCCTTGGATGAAAACATTTTCCCCTGGGTTGCTTTCCTGCCTTCTCTCCAGATATAGGGAATGTACTCTCAGAGCTCTGTTCCAGCTAAGCCCACTGACTTTTAAAACTCTAGTCTTTGAGCCCCATATTGCAAAAACTCATGAAAATCAGCTCTTATCGTTTTTCCAGCCAATGGCTTTGGGGAAGTACTCCTTGTGCATATGTCCTCCAGTCTTCTCACCTTTCTCTGTGACAGGGCTCGCTCCCCTCTGCAATACCTGTGATCCATTTCTCCCCAAACCATGTCTCCACACTTCCTATCTTCCTCAATATGGCTTCTTTTCTTCCTGTAGGGTCTCCCACTAAGGTTGATTTCTTGAGTATTCAGAATTATTTGATAGTTATCTAGTTGTGTTCAGGGATGAGGCAAGCCTAGGGTCCTTCTACTATGCTGCCATCTTAGCTCTACTGCTATTTTAGAGCTTTTAAAGTATACACTCTTCTGTCTTCGACTACAGTAAATCTGTAGTTCCAGCTCACATCTCTCTATTTAGATCCTGATGTGTATTTACTTCTTTTTGTGCTTTGAGGCTTACCCAAATTTACTACACTTCCCAAACTTATTTTCCATCCCATATTCCCCAAATTGATTACTGACTCCATCATCAATCCTGCCATACAAACTAGAAATCTTAGAATCATTCATGACTTTTCTTTCTTTATCACTCTCATCAAATTCACTGAATATTGTGGCATTGCCCAGAAATTTTTATTTTAACTAGTATCCTTGGTGACCCTCATAAAGGGTTTGGTGGGCCTTCCCTAAGAAACACTCTCTGTTATATGGAAAGGAGATATCTTTTCCATATTCATTTTATTTTTGCCAGCTTTTTCTCTGGTCTGTAAATATCCTTAAATTATCCCCTCTAGAAAGGAAATTCTCACTCAGGGTCTTTACTCTGTATTTTTTTATAGCTCAGATAAAGAAATAAGCCCATATTGGTTGCCTAATTTATCATTCTCATTCACTTTTAATTTCTCTTCAATCAAGTGTTTGTCCCACCACCCTACATATACTCTTATTACCCTTAAAACAAGCAAGATCCAGCAGTTAATCCAAACCCTAAGCCTCTAATGAAGCCTATAGAACCCTATGTGTCTTATTCCACTACCTCTCCTTACACTGTCTGTCGCATTTGCTACCCTACACTCCTTGGCTTTCTTATAGTTTCTTGATATGCAGAACTCTTTCCTGCCTCAGGGCCTTTGCACTGCTCCCATCTGGAACATATTGATCTCCCCTTGCTTCCTGCTCATAGTTTGTCATTTGGATATCAGAGAGAGGCCTTGACTCCTTACCTGATTTAAGATAAGGCTCCCTATTATTCCCTTTCTTATAATTCTGTTCTTTTCCTTGAGTGTAAGTGAAAAAAATATGTCTATATTTATCATTTATACATATATCTATCTGTCACCTATCTATCTAATCTATCTATATCTATTATCAATCATCAATCTATCATCTATCTACCTATCTATATTGTCCCTTGTTTTGAACTTCACAGGATAGGGGCTGCATTAGTGTAGGTTATCATTATACCAAGACCAGTTCCTGGAACATAAGAGTTGTCTTGCATGTAGAAAAAGTAAGTGAAGTTGTTTCATCAGAGGTAACTAATAACCCCTTTTCTTCCAGGTTCTGTGCCTAGATTCATAAATGAGCTAGCAGGAAATCTTTCACTCAGTGTTCTGCACCTCCCCACCCCAAGATGTTCTGGGTTGTCTCAGGAAAATAGCCATACACCTGGAAATTTTTGTTGCTGTGTCTGATCCTCATGCTAGAAAGGTCTTAGGAAGTTTTGTTTTTAACAAATTCACTCAGAAGAAAAACCGAAGTCCAATTTCTTCCTCTGTACAGAAAGATGGTACTGCTGATGTTATTCTGTGATTATAAGATAATCTTAACAAATAAACTTTTTGGTTTGTTTGATTTTGAAGAATGAATGAACTTAAGGGAGAATTACCATACCTACCATATGCCATCTTCCTGTGTAGTGCTGTGATTTCCAGGTTTCCTTTAGAAATGAAAGTTTTAAGAGTTTGAAGGTTTTGCCTTTCAGCATTCTCCACATGCCACCTTACCTCCTGAGTGCAGTGCATAATAGAGGTTCCATTTTTTTTTTCTTTGCTGCATTTTACTTTCTTTCCAGGGGTATAAATATGCTAACAATAAAATATCCAAATGAGTAATAATGTATGCAATGCACATTGTCAACATTCCTAATAGCTATTAGATGGTCATAGGACTTAACAGTTTTGAATGGAGGATTTAAACAGTCATTAAAAAAAAAAAAGCTGGAGTCTGCCTAGATGCCTTAAACACACACACACACACACACACACACACACACACACACACGGAATACTTCAACAAATCATTATATGTGCCTTTCAAGATGTTTTTTAGAAAAAGATTTTATTTATTTATTTGACAGAGATATCACAAATAGGCAGAGAGGCAGGCAGAGAAAGAGAGGAAGCAGGCTCCCTGCTGAGCAGATAGCCCAAAGTGGACCTCCAATCCCAGGATCCTGAGATCTTGACCTGAGCCAAAGACAGAGGCTTAACCCTCTGAGTCACCCAGGTGCCCTCCAGATGCTTTCTTATCAGATAAGACACTCTGACACTCTGAATGAGAATCTTGGCACTTTGTTGATAATTTTATTATTTAAGAATGTTTTGAAATGTAATGCAAAAGAAATGAAGGTAAAAAATATAATTATTCAAAAGAATAAAATGGCCACCATTGTTAAATAACAAGACTAGAAAACCCATTACAATCACTTGCCTAGAATTAGTTTAGGAAATGGCTAGGTATGAAATAAATTAATGAATCCTCGAATACTACATCAAAAATTAATCATGTACTATACAGTGGCTAACTGAACATATTTAGAAGGAAAGAAAGAAAGAAGAAAGAAAGAAAGAAAGAAAGAAAGAAAGAAAGAAAGAAAGAAAGAAAGACTGACCGACCAGTGGGAAAGTAGCTATGACATCATGGCAAGAATATGTGCTTTGTTTGCAAATTGATGTTAGTTTTCATTCCAATTTGCTACTTTTCTGCTGTGAAACAATTTACACAATCTATTTCAACATCAATTTTTTTGTTTACTTATGAGGAAGAAAATACACATTCTCCTGAGTTACTAGTGAGATTAAAATGAAATATCCATTCCATAAAAAATAAATTAAATATTAAAAATAAATATAGCTTGCTATATGCTTACTTTTATGTGCTTCACACACAAAAAGCTGAACAGATGGATAACTTGAGGTCACACAAGTCAGTTGTTAGTCTTTGCTACTCCTTGCAATTTCCAGTGTCACTGTCAACTCAATCCAGTTCTCTTAAGTTTATATGCATTATTGGGGATGAATTGTTCCCACATCTAGGACTCAATAGCTGATGAGATGATGACAAAACATCATTTATAAATGCACTGAGTATCTATTATTTTGTGTTAGGCCTTGTGCTAGGTGCTTGCACCAGTGTGATAAAGACCTAGTCTACATTAAGGACACATAGAGAAAGTTGTGCCAAAACTCCTAGATTTAGTGATGGCAACAGAAAAATATTCATGGAGAAGAGTGAGATAGGGGGAAAGGTGGTGAGTTCTAATGTGGACACTAAGGAATTTCCAAAATGCTGTTTAGACAGTGATGTCCAATAAACAAACAGAAACGAGACTGGAATAAAGGTAGAGTCCAGAGTCTGAGATGGACTCAAGAGGCAGGGCCAAAGTTGGACTGAAGTCCTACTAGATGATGTACCTGCTAAGAAAATTCACACAGAAAAGGGGAAGTTCTTGACAATAGAAGCTTAAAGAGTGCTTATGAATTTGGGATGTTCAGTAAGAAACAAACTAGTAGAGGAGTAACACACTGAGGCTCCAAAACAGCTTTGATGTGATAAGAGATGGTGGGGACAGTTGCTCTTCCAAACAAGGAAGATGAAAATTATCTGCAAGGGCTATGGAATCAAGACATGTGAGGGGTGGAGGTTGCAAGGGAGCTTGATCTGGGGGATGTGAGTGGTCAATGAAAAGGGAAAGTGTGGAAGGAGAGAGGCTGATAATGCTGGGTATCAACAGATGATTCTCCAAATGGATTTGACTGAGAAGGAAAACAAGAAAAGAAGAAAACTCAGGAGACATGAGATGAGGTGGAAAGAAAAGAAAGTAGGGAGAGTTTTGCAAAACTTAAAAGAGGTAATTTGATAAAAATGTAAGGGGAGCAGAGATGTCACTGGGGTCTTGAAGAGGGTGACACAGACTTGGAGCAGTCACTTTAATACATGATAAAGTGAGGAACAGATTAACTTGAAAAGGTTGAGTACTGTACAGTCCCTCTGAAGGTCAAATTATAGTCAGCACACATTTGAGAATGAAAACAGCACATCTTTTGTTTTCCCCCAGAAATTCTTGGACAAGAAAAGAGTAGATAGGCTGGTAAAGCAGAAATTCTAAAGTCCTAAAAAGTCAATGATTTCATATAACTAACCATGGAGTCCAGTCTGGGTAGATGTAAAAGTGATGGTCAAAAGGGGAAGAAAAGCCAGGAGAACACAGAAGGTTTTAAAGACATGACACTGTGCATTGAGGTGAATACTTCCATACCCTTAGAAGGAAATAGTCCATTTCAAGAACCAGTAATGCTCCCCCTTAACCCTTACTTGTTTCCCCCTTCCTCATAGATGATGATTGATGTAGGAAACAAAGGCAGAAGAAAATTGTTAAATTTACTTACTACCTAGAGCCCACTGACAAAGTTTGAAACAAGCAGAGTGACATTCCTCTAGAGACTCAACTGCCTCCATGTTGACACTTTGCTAAGGGGAAAAGGCAATCCAAACCTGACCTCCCCCCACCTCTGGCCCTGTAAGTCTACTTTAACATATAGAAATTCCTTTAGAAATTTCCTTTATCTTCATATCCCAAGCATGGCCTACTGAGAAACATCTGAAGGATCTCATGACTAAGGTTTTATTAGATGGTAATAAATGAACTTTTCCCAAGAATAGCTAACCCCCTCAAGGTCCCAGAAACTTTACTTCCAAATTCCTTAGAGACTTCTACTATCCCTAACCCCCTCCCAACTTGAAAGTATATAATGGGCCACTTCTCTTGACCCTGGTGCAGCTCTTTCTGTCCATGGGTCTTGTCCCAGTGCTTTAATAAAGTAACATTTTTATACCAAAGATGTCTCAATAATTCTTTCTTAGATTTCACCTTCAAAGTCTAATGTTCTTTCCTACATCAGTGATGAGTTGTAGCCAGAGCCACCTGAGAAAATCCCATATTTCTAGTGGTAGCTTCCCTGGGATACCCAGGTCTCCCTTACCTTACACAAATGTCTACACTGCAGGAAATGATGTTGCACTAATTAAGGACTTGGAATATTCATAATGTCTGTCAATGTAACAAACTACTAAAATTGTAAAGGTGATTAATAATAACAATACTCTCCTGCAAGTAATACAATCTCACGCTGTAGTTACATATACCAAATCATTGATTTAACCTGTTACGAGTCCTGGAGGATATAAGTAGCCCAAGATGAAAGCTGTGCATTTCACATGTCCCAAAAGACATATATACACCCCACTGCCTTCCTTTCAACATAGATGGTTATAATTAATCACACAGATGTGGCTGAATGCAGTGCCTTTCCTTCTGTTGTTTCTTGCTGCCAGGAAAGAAAACAGCAGCCCCTGAAAGACCTGTAAAATCATCTATTGCCATGTGAAGCATTGGCTTTAAATCCCTGTTACTCAATCCTGCCTCCCTATTGTCTTGACTTTCCTTTTTCTGTTCTTTCCTTTTCTCTTTGCTTGCCAAATTTGGGCTTAGTCAGTGCTGTAGCATTAACACTGCAGCTCATAATGAGCCAACTCTGCTGACTCAGAACCAAAGAGCCTAATCAGCGCTTTACCTATAACCAAGGATAAGAGCAGGGGACAACATACTTGGGCCAGATATGCTTCCTGGAGTTCCTCTCTTACTTCAAAATCCTATAGGTGCCTGAAGGGAGAAGGCAGGGACAATATGAGAGGAGATAAGCTCCCAAGAGGAAAATATTATTTCACTAGTAAAGGAAGATTGCAACTTTTAATATGTCTGTGTGTATGTGTAAGTATGTTTGTGCATGCTTGTATTTTTTTTTCAAGATTTTATTTATTTGAGAGAGAGAGAATGTGAGTGGAGAGGGTCAGAGGGAGAAGTAGACTCCCCACTGAGCAGGGATCCCAATGTGAGACTGGATCCTGGGACTTCAGTATCATAACCCAAGCCAAAAGTAATTGCTTAACCAACTGAGCCACCCAGGAGCCTTCATGCATGTATGTTTTAAAACAATTCTGAATATGAATATTATTTTTAATTGAAAAATTTACTGATATAATTATAGAGTCACATGTAATCATAAGAAATAATACAGACATCCTATATTTACTTTCCCAGTTTTTCCCAGTGGTAATATTTTGTGAATTTGTAGTATAATAAAACAACTAGGATACTGACATTGATGCAATGCATATTTTTCATATTTCTCAGTTTTACTCATACTCATTTGTGAATGTGCATGTGTGTGTATTTAGTTATATACAATTTGATCTCATCTTATGTTTGTGTTTTATCCACCACAGTGAGGATACTGAAAGTTTTATCATTCCTAGAACCCACCCTCCCCCCCCCATTTTCTACTTTTGTAACCACATCCACTTCTCCCACTCCTATCTGCATCCTTTGCCCCTAAGCACTGGCAACCTTGTTCTCCATTTCTAAAATGTCATTTCAAAACTGCTATGTAAAGGAAATCATACAGCACATAACATATATAATTTTTTTCACTTAGCGTAACTCTTTTGAGATGCACTGAAGAATTGATATCCATAATTTGTACCTTTTGTTGAGTAGTATTTCATGGTATGCATGAAACAGTTGAACTATTTACCCATTTAGCTTTTGCTATAACTGAAGTGAGTCTCTTCTAGACAGCATTAAAAGTGTTCCTTTTTTAAAAATCTAATTCACCAATCTGTCTTCTTATTGCTATATTTAAAGCATTTATATTGAAGGGAAATATTTATGTGTTGACACTTAAGTCTGCCTATTTATTGTTAATTTTCTGTTTATTTCTTCTGGTTCTTGTTCCTTTGTCTCTATTTTTTTTTTTTTGCCTTTCTTAGATTACTTGAAATATTTTTTGGATTCGACCTTGATTTATTTATAGTGTTCTTGAGTATATTTCTTTGTATACTTTGTTTTTGTTTTTAGTTGTCATTCTTGGTATTACAATATATGAATATGTGACACTACAGTCTACTAATATTGACACTTTACTACTCTGTGTTAAGTGTAGAGTTTCACTTCTGCCTAGATCTCTTTACTTTCTCCTCTTTTAAATTTCATTTGCTTGAATACCAGATGATATTAACAAATTTGTTTCAGTCATCAAACATGAATGATTTATGAAACCTATGAAAAGAAGGATAGTCCACTGTATGTACCCACATTCCTGTTATTTATGTTGTTCCTTCTTTTCTGATGCTCCAAGATATCCTCTCTTATCAGTCTTTTTCTATTTGACAAATTACTTTTGGCAGTCCTTAATGGTACACTGGCTAACAAAAAACTTCTTTAATTGTTTTTTTCATCTGAAAATGTCTTTTTCTTTTTATTCCTGAAGGTCAGTGTTCGCAGTCATAATATTCATGGTTGATTTATTTTCTTTTCAATTCTTGAAAATAGTGTGTCAGTTTCTTCTGGTTCCCATGGTTGCAGATGAGAAATCTATTGACATTTGAACATTTTCTGCCTACAGGTAATGTAGCATTTCTCTCTAGCTTCTTTTAAGATTTTGTAAATTTGTCTTTGGGGGCACCTGGGTGGCTCAGTTGGTTAAGTGACTGCCTTAGGCTCAGGTCATGAACCTGGAGACCTAGGATTGAGCCCCGCATTGGGCTCCCTGCTCGGGCGGGAAGCCTGCTTCTCCCTTTCTCACTCCCCCTGCTTGTGTTCCCTCTCTAGCTGTATTTCTCTCTATAAAATAAATAAATAAAATCTTTTTAAAAATTTGTCTTTGGCACAGATTTCTTTTGATTTATCCTGTCTTGGGTCCTTCAGCTTCTTGAATTTATAGATTTGTCTGGGTCATCAAATTGGGGAAATTTTCAGTTATATTTTCTTCAAGTACTCCTTGAATTACACTCTCTTCTCTTTCTAGGACTCCAATGAAAGAAATGTTGGATTTTTTTTTCAGTCTTTTAGGTATCTTAGACTCTGTTTATTTTTTAAAGTCATATTTCTCTGTTGTTTAGATCACCTGTCTAAATTGAGCAAATTATATCTTCAATTTCAGTGATTCTGTCCTCTGTCATCACCATTATACTATTGAGCCCATCCAGTGAAGTTTTTTTTTGTTGTTGTTGTTGTTGTTGTTGATATTGTATATTTCAGTTCTTTAATTTCAATTTGAGTCTATTTTTGTAATTTATATTTCTTTGGTGAGATTTTGTAATTGTTTTTATTTTCTCTAAGAAAAGTTGTTAATGATTACTGAAGCATTTTTTTTTTTAAGATTTTATTTATTTGACAGAGAGAAACACAGCCAGAGAAGGAACACAAGCAGGGGAGTGAGAGAGTGAGAAGCAGGCTTCCCGCCAAGCAGGGAGCCTGATGTGGGACTTGATCCCAGGTCTCCAGGATCATGACCTGAGCCGAAGGCAGTCGCTTAACCAACTGAGCCACCCAGGCGCCACCTACTGAAGCATTTTTACATCCATTGTTTTAAAATTCTTATCAGATGATTTCAACTTTTTCAATTTCAGATCTTATTCATCTCAGTGTTAGTGTGAGTTGATTGTTTATTCTCATTCCAGTTCTGTTCTTTGTTCTTGACATGGCAGGTAATTTTTTTGTTGTTGTATACTTGACATTTTGTCTGTTGTGTTAGGAGACTTCAAGTCTTATTTAAATCTTTAATTTTAACAGGCACAGTTACCCTGTTTAGGTTTAATACACAGGTCCTGGCTTACTTTTCCTGGCTGTGGTTTCAAATAGATTTTATTTCAGAGCCTTTATTCAGTTCTTGATTTATCTACTGTTGTTGGGTCTTCCACTCCCTTTTACTGATGCCTGAGGGAGTGGAACAGATTTCTCCAGATTAAACTACTGAGTGTCTTAGATGAGGAAGAAACTTCCTGGACTGGGCCACCTGTCATGGTAGCATTTTTCTGCTGGTTCTGTCCACCCAATAAGTATGTCAGGGAATCTCAACATAGTGGGGTCTTTTGTTTGTATTTTCCCTGACTGTAAACCTATGTAGGGAAAACCAAGACTAGCAGGCAGTAGTTGTGCAGCTCTCACTCCTGTGAATGGCACAGGATAGACTGTTTAAGAAGGCCATGTGTTATGGGCTGGCTGTGTTATTTTTCTCCAACACCTCTTTGTAATTCAGCTTATCCACATGACTTGCTTGGCTAACAAAACACAAGCAGGAATGAGTGTCACCTACAGGTGGAAGCATTGAAAGTCAGGAGGATCTTGGCTTCTTACTCTTTCCTCTGTCACAGTCACTGATGATGTTTCACATGGTAGCTGTTCCATCAGCCCACATCCCAGAGTGGGAATGATGACAGCTCACAGCAGAGCCCCCGCAGATCTAGGAAAGCACATTGATGTGAGTAATATAAATGAGCAGGAACCTTTGTGTGAATCGTGAAGATTTGGGGTGTTGTTTGTCACCATGGCATCACTTAGCCTACACTGCAGTGAATTTTGCTTAAAGGAAAAATTGAGTGAAGAAGCAAATCCAGATAAACCTGGAGGGTATTAGAAATGCACAAAACCAATATATCTTAAAAATTAGATAAATTAAGCACTTTGTTAATTAAGCTTGTGTTATTTAGTTAAACATAAAAAATGGGGTTTTACTCTATGGAAATGAAAACCCATAAGTTTTGTTTGGCAGCATCTGTCTATATTAGACTAACTAAGTAACATAAAGATATTTGTAATGTGGTGTGCTTTCCAGTAGAACACAGGAAATGAGGTTATTTTCAGAGAAATCTTTATTTCTGTCTCCTTTTGCTATGGTCTGAATATACCCTCCCTGGCATTGCCAAATTCATGTATTGAGGTCTAAAGCCAAATGTAATGGCACTAAGAGGTGGGGGGTCTTTAGGAGATGATTAGGTCATGAGGACTCTGCATATTAATTATCAGATTAATGCCCTTAAAAAAGAAGCCCAAAAGAGTTCATTCACCTTCTACATGTGAGGACATAGCAAGAAATTGGCTTTTGCAAACCCAAAAAAGGACTCTCACTAGAAGCTGACTCTGCTAGTACCCTGATATTGGCCTCCAACCTCCAAAACTGTGAGAAATAAATGTCTGGTTTATGGTTTATAAGGCCACCATTCTCTGGTATTTTGTTGTAGCAGCCTGAATGGACTGAGCTACCACCCCAGAAAAGACTCCAGCATTAAGTATTAGTGAATTCATAGCTTTATGCTTATCCCTCAATTTTTGCTATCTGTAGCATTGCATTTCTTTGTCAGTCTTCTGCAAATTTCTGTCTCCATTTAATAGCCTTGTACTGAGACCTCCGCAGGTCAGTAATGGAATGAGTTCATACTGTATCACACCACAATTACAGCCTCCAGGTATGAACAAGATCATAGTTGGAGGAATTGGCTTCCATTTAGAAAGAAATCAATTTTCCTCTGGGAAATCTTAAGAGATTCAAGGAACTTATATTATTGCCAGATAATGTTTATTAGATTAAGATGGCTTTGACACATTTCCCCAATGCTCCTAATGTAATTTGTACTAGGGAAAAATTTCCTGGTCTTTTCAAGAGGATGAAAAAATATCTCAGTAAAATTGTTAGAAATAAATTTGTACCTTTTTACAACATTGAATGTGTGAAAGTGAAATCAATTCAAAATGAAATTAAAATGACACATATACTTCTGAATTAAGAAACAACAAAACCCTTTTTCCCTTTATGCCCCTGGGCCAAACTGGTGCTATCCCTAAGCACAATTTTCTACTGAAGACACCTGGGACATCCAGTTTATTATTTTCCCTCTTTCTATCTTTATTCTGCCACTGCTACTACTCACTACTTATTCTTGAGGTTTCTGTTTCCCGTAAGTCTAGCAATGGAATAAGTTTCTTTTTCTGCTTCTACTGGTCTTTGTCTGCTGCTCTGATCAGGGATATTGTAGACTTTTTTATTTTAAGAATTTTATTATATGTGAGGTATAAATGTAGAGAAATAAAGCAAAAAGTACAAAAATGTGGGCCAATGGCAACATGTAAATGGTGTCACAATGTCCCTATAGTTATTTTCTGGCATGGAAAAACTGTAGATGGAAGTAGATGTGTCAGCCCCTTCACTTCATTCCCTGGTCGGACTCCTTCCTTTAATCCTTAAGGAAAAACCTTTATTTCTTTCTCAGTTCACTTATTCATATCCATATGTTAATTTCCTTGGTAAGTGTGGATGTTTTGAGGGTAAGTGCTATTTCTTTCACATATTTAGATCTCCAGGACATAGCCCAGAGCCCAAGAAATATTAGCTGTTCAACAAATGTTTATTAAGTATAATGCATTCCTTTTGGGGGTCCACTCTCTAATTAATTTACTGTAATTAAAAGTTTACACCAGGGGGGCAACTGGGTGGCTCGGTTGGTTAAGCAACTGCCTTCGGCTCAGGTCATGATCCCGGAGTCCGGAGATTGAGCCCTGCATCGGGCTCCTTGCTTGGCGGGAAGCCTGCTTCTCCCTCTCTCACTCCCTCTGCTTGTGTTCCCTCTCTAGCTGTGTTTCTCTCTGTCAAATAAGTGAATAAAATCTTTAAAAAAAAAGTTTACAACAGGAATGGTAGAGTGAGGAGCTCCGTTAATCTACCTCTCCATACAAGTAATGAGCACATTGGCAGAAATAATAAAAATGAACTTAAAAGGAACTCTTGGGGAGGAGTTAAGATGGCAGAGGAGTAGGGGAACCCTAAGTTTGTCTTACCCTCAAATACAACTGAGTAATTATCAAACCATTCTGAACACCTGAGAAATCAATTGGAGATCTGAGAAAACAAATACTGCAAGTCTACAAGTAGAAACGTGATCATTGTTTGGAAGGTAAGAGGTGCAGAGACTTGTATCTAGTATGATATAGCTGAGAATATGGTGGCCATGGGGGAGCCTGCTTAAGGGGGCCACCACAGAGTATTATAGGCAAAAGAGCACAAAATTAGAACTTTTATTTTTTTATTATTTTTATTTACATATAGTGTATTAATTGTTTCAGGGGTATAGATGTGTGACTCATCAGTCTTACACAATTCACATAACCTATACCCTCCCCAATGTCTAGCACCAAGCCACCCCATCCCTCCCAGACCCCAGCAACCCTCAGTTTGTTTCCTGAGATTAAGAGTCTCTTATGGTTTGGCTCCATCTATAATTTCATCTTTTATTGTTCCCTCTCTTCCCCTATGGTCCTCTGGGCTGTTTCTCAAATTCCACATATCAGTGAGATTAAACAATAATTGACTTTCTCTGATTGACTTATTTCACTTAGCCTAATATCCTCTAGTTCCATCCATGTCATTGCAAATGATAAGATTTCATTTTTGATGGCTGTATAATATCCTGTTATGTATACATGTCAGTACTTTTTCATCCATTCATCTGTCAATGGGCATGTAGGTTCTTTCCATAGTTTGGCTTTTGTGGACATTGCTTCTATAAACACTGGGGTGCAGGTGCTCCCTTGGATCACTACATTTGTAACTTTGTGGTAAATACCCAGTACTGCAATTGCTGGGTTGTAGGATAGTTTTATTTTCAACTTTTTGAGGAATCTCCATACTTTTTTCTGGAGTGACTGCACCAGCTTGCATTCTGACCAACAGTGTAGGAGGGTTCCCTTTTCTCCACATCCTTGCCAACATCTTTCATTTCCTGACTTGTTAATTTTAACCATTTTGACAGGTGTAATGTGGTATCTCATTGTGGTTTTGAGTTGTATTTCCCTGATGCCAAATGATGTTGAGCACTTTTTCATGTATCTCTTGGCCATTTAGATGTCTTCTTTGCAGAAATATCTGTTCATATCTTCTGCCCATTTCCTGATTGGATCATTTGTTCTTTGGATGTTGAGTGTGATCAGTTCTTTATAGATTTTGGATACTAGCCCTTTATGTGATATGTCATTTGCAAATATATTCTCCCATTCTGTTCGTGGTCTTTTGGTTTTGTTGATAGTTTCATTTGCTGTGTAAAAGCTTTTTATCTTGATGAAGTCCCAATAGTTTAGTTTTGCCCATGCATCCATTGCCTTTGGCAATGTTACTAGGAAGAATTTGCTGTGGCTGAGGCCAAAGAATTGCTGTCTGTGCTCTCCTCAAGGATTTCGATGGATTCCTGTTTTACATTTAGATCTTTCATTCATTTTGAATTTATTTTTTATGTTTGGTGTAAAGCAATGGTCCAATTTTATACTTCTGCATGTGGCTTTCCAATTTTCCCAACACTCTATTGAAGAGACTGTCTTTTTTTTCATTGGACATTTATTTCCTGCTTTGTCAAAGATTAGTTGACCAGGGAGTTGAGGGTCTATATCTGGGGCCTCTATTCTGTTCCTGTTTTTCTGCCAGTATGAGAATGTCTTGATGATTACTGCTTTGGAATAGAGCTTGATGTCTGGAATTGTGTCGCCATCAGCTTTGGTTTTGTTTTTCCACATCCAACATTACTTTGGCTATTTGGGGTCTTTTCTGATTCCACACAAATTTTAAGACTATTTGTTCCATTTCTGTGAAAAAAGATGATGCTATTTTGATAGGTTTTGCATTAAATATGTAGACGGTTCTATATAGCATAGGTATTTTCAGATTATTTGTTCTTCCAATCCATGAACATAGAACTATTTTTTCCCAGTTCTTTGTGTATTCCTCGATTTCTTTCATGAATATTCTGTAGTTTTCTGAGCACAGATTATTTGCCTCTTTGGTTAGGTTTATTCCTAGGTATCTTATGATTTGGGGCACAATTGTAAATGGTATTGACTCCTTAATTCTCTTTATTCTGTTTTGCTGTTGATATATAGAACTGCAACTGATTTCTGTGCATTAGTTTTATATCCTGAGACCTTAGAGTATTAATGTATGAGTTCTAAGAGTTTTGGCATGGGGTTTTTTGAGTGTTCCACATAAAGTATCATACCATCTGCAAAGAGTGAGAGTTTGACCTCTTCTTTGCCAATTCATATGCCTTTTATTTCTTTTTGTTGTCTGATTGCTGAGGCTAGGACTTATTGTATTATATTGAATAGCAGTGGTGATAGTGGACATCCCTGACATGTGCCTGATCTTAGGGGGAAAGCTCTAAGATTTTCCCCATTGACAATGATATTTGTTGTGGGTTTTTTCATACATGGCTTTTATGATATTGAGGTTTATATCCTCTATCCCTACATTGTGAAGAGTTTTAATCAAGAGAAGATGCTGTATTTTGTCAAATTTTTTCTGCATTTATTGAGAATATCAGATGATTCTTGTTCTTTCTTCTATTAATGTACTCTATCACATTGATTGATTTGTGGCTGTTGAACCAATCTTGCAGCACAGGAATAAATTCCACTTGGTCATGGTGAATCATTTTTTTAATGTACTGTTGGATCCTATTGGCTAGTATATTGGTCAGAATTTTTGCATCCATGTTCGTCAGGGATATTGGTGTGTAATTCTCTTTTTTTTTTAATGGGGTCTTTGTCTGGTTTGGGGATCAAGGTAATGTTGGCCTCATAGAACAATTTTGAAAAATTTACTTCCATTTCTATTTTTTGAAACAGTTGCAGAAAAAAATAAGGAGATTCCTGGGTGGGTCAGTCTCTAAATGTCTGCCTTTGACTTGGGTCATGACACTGAAGTCCAGAGATCAAGCCCCACATCAGGCTCCCTGCTCAGCAGGAAACCTACTTCTCCCTCTCTCAATCCCCCTGCTTCTGTTCCCTCTCTCGCTGTCTTGCTCTGTGAAATAAATAAATAAAATTCAAAAAAAGAAAAGATAAATAAAAGTAGGATTAATTCTTCTTTAAATATTTGGTAGAATTCTTATGGGAAACTATGTAGTCCTAGGCTCTTGTTTTTCGGGATATTTTTGATTACTGCTTCAATTTCCTTGCTGGTTATGGGTTCGTTCAAGTTTCCTATTTCATCCTCCTTCAGTTTTGGTAGTTTATATGTCCCTAGTAAAGCATCCATTTCCTCCAGATTGTCTAGTTTGCTGGCATATAGTTGCTCATAATATGTTTTTATAATCGTTTGTATTTCTTTGGTGTTGGTTTTGATCTCTCCTCTTTCATTCATGATTTTATTAATTTGGTCCTTTATGTTTTCTTCTTGATAAGTCTGGCCAAGGGTTTATCAACCTTATTAATTATTTCAATGAACCAGCTCCAGTTTCATTGATATTTTCTACTGTTGTTGTTGTTGTTGTTGTTGTTGTTGTTTTAGTTTCTATTTCATTGCTTTCAGCTCTGAACTTTATTATTTCTCTTCTCCTGCTGGGCTTCAGCTTTATTTGGCATTCTTTCTCCAGCTCCTTTGGATATGAGGTTAAGTTGTGTGTTTGAGACCTTTCTGGCTTCTTGAGAAAGCCTTGTATTGCTACATACTTTCCTCTCAGGACTGCCTTTGCTGAAGCACAAATATTTTGAACAGTTGTATTTTTGTTTTCATGAATTTTAAAAAATTCTTCTTTAATTTACTGGTTGGCCTATTCATTCTTTAGTAGGATGTTTTTAGCCTACATGTATTTGACTTTTTTCCAACTTTCCACTTCTGACTGAATTCAAGTTTCAAAGCACTGTGGTCTGAAAATACGCAGGGAATGATCCCAAGCTTTTGGTGTTAGTTGAGACTGAATTTGTGACCTAGGATATATCTATTCTGGAGAATGTTCTATGTGCACTAGAACTATGTGCACTAGAACTAGAATGTGTATTCTGTTGCTTTGGGATGGAATGTTCTGAATATATCTGTGAAGTCCATCTGGTCCAGTGTGTCATTTAAAGCTCTTATTTCCTTGCTTTTTTAGCTTAGCTTATCTGTCTATTTCAGTGAGGGAGGTGTTAAAGTCCCCTGCTATTATTGTATTATTGTTGACGTGTTTCTTTGATTTTGATGTTAATTTGCTTATATAATTGGTTATCCCCACATTAGGGGCATAATTATTTATAATTGTTCAATCTTCTTTTTGGATAGATCCTTCAAATATGATATAATGCCCCACCTCATCTATTATAGTCTTTGGTTTAAAATCTAATTTTTCTGATACAAGGATTTCTTTTGATGTCCATTAATACGGTAAATGGTTTTCCACACTCTCACTTTAAATCTGGAGGTGTCTTTGGGTCTAAAATGAGTCTTTGCAGACAGCATATCAATGGGTCTTGTTTTTAATCCAATCTGATACACAGTGTCTTTTCGTTAGGGCATTTAGCCCATTTACATTCAGGATAACTGTTGAAGGATATGAATTTAGTGCCATTGTGCTGCCTGTAAGGTGACTATTACTGTATTCTGTCTCTGTTCCTTTTTGGTCTATGGTATTTTAGGTTCTCTCTTTGCTTAGAGGACCCTTGCAATATTTTTTGTAGGGCTGGTTTGGGGATCACAAATTTTTTTATTTTCTGTTTGTCCTGGAAGATTTTATCTCTCCTTCTATTTTCAGTGATGGCCTAGCTAGATATAGTATTCTTGGCTGCATATTTTTCTCATTTAGTGCTCTGATTATATCATGTCAGTCCTTTCTGGCCTGCCAGGTCTCTGTGCATAGATCTGCCGCCCATCTAATATTTCTTTTCTTTTTTTTTTTTTATTGTTACTAAATTTTTTTTTCCAGTGTTTCAAGATTCATTACCCATTCCCCACACCCAGTGCTCCCCGCTTTAGGTGTCCCCAGTACCCACCACCAGGCTCTCCCATCCCTCCACCCCCCTCCCTCCGAGTCCCTCAGTTTGTTTCTGTGTTCAAAATCTCTGTTGTTTCGTTTCCCTCCCTAGATTACCCTAGTTCCCATTTGCTTTCCTTCTGCCACTGTCCTCCAGTTTGCCCCTCA
>PITA01021532.1:0-24049 GCA_004023965.1 Spilogale gracilis
GAAGGGTACCCAAGGAAGCCTAAAGTCAAAGGAGAAACAACATTCAGGACAACAGGAATTTGACATCTCTGGCACCAACATCTGCAATAGACACTGAACACAGCTCAACTGCCAGCCAAATTAATATTAACATTAACACTAAAGTCTTATTTACCTCAGTTAACACCCAGTAAAATATGTGTGACTTCAATGAAAAAAGTATAAGGCATGCCAAAAGTCAAGTAAAAACACAATGGAAGGATAAAACCAGACTCAGATATAGCACAGACATGGGAATTATCAGACTAAATAACTATGACTAATTGGTTAAAGGCACTAATGAAAAAAAGCAGACAATATGCAGTAACAAGGGGGTAACATAAACAGAGAGATGGAAACTGACAGAAACAAAAGGAAATGCTGGAAAGCAAAATACTGTGACAAAAATAAAGAATGCCTTTGATGGGCTCATCAGTAGATTACAGTCAAGCATAAATCACTGAGCTTAAAGGGAGGTCAATAAAAACTTCCCAAGCTGTAATGCAAAATGCAAAGAGAAAAACAAAATCAAAACAGAACATCTAAGAACTATAATTCAAATACCAAAAGAAGAAAAAAGAGAACAAGAGCATAAGAAATATTTGAAGTAATTATAAAATCAAAATAAGTCATGAGGATGAAAAGTACAATATAGGGATTATAGTCAATAATACTGTAATAACTATACAGCAATCCATAGTAACTACACTTATTGTGGTGAACATGTCATAATGTATACAGTTGTTAATCACTATGTTCCACACTTAGAAAAAATATGTATGTCAACTATACTTCAATTTTTAAAATATTTTAAGTAATAATGTCCTAGAACTTTCCAGAGTTAATGCACAGTATCTACAGGCAGGGAACTATAAAACAATGATGAAAGAAATCAAAGATCTAAATAAATGGAGAAATATTCCACATTCATTGACGAAAAAATTCCATATCAAGATGTCCATTCTCCCCAACTTGATCTACAGATTCAATGCAAATCCAATTACAATTTCAGACAACTATTTATATATATTTATTTTAGAATTAGAGGTATTGATTCTAAATTTTACATGGGAAGGCAAAAGACCAAAAATAGACAATATACTATTAATGAAGAGAAAGTTGGAGGAGTCACACTACCTAGTTTCAAGACTTAATATAATCAAGACAACATGGTTTGGCAAAAGAATGAAACTGCAAATTAAAACAATGAAATATTGCTACACACCTATTATAATGGCTAAAAGACAAAAATGTGACAATACCAAGTGCTAAACAAGGATATGGCACAATAGAAACTCATTCATTGCTGGTGGGAATGCAAAAATGGTACAGTCACTTCAAAAGAATTGGTTAGTTTCTTATTTCTTGTATGAAAATATAGTTTCAATCTATGATTCAGCAATTGTGTTCCTAGGTATTTACTGAACTGATCTGAAAACATATGTCCGTACAAAAACCTGTACATGAAAGTTTAGAGCAGCTTTATTCATAATTACCAAAAACTAGAAGCAACCAAGATGTCCTTCAATAGGTGCACAGATAAACACACTGTAGCATATATATATGATAAGATTATTATTCAATGATAAGAAGAAATAAGCTATCCAGGTATGAAAAAAACATGAATGAACCTAAAATGCACATTGCTAAATGAAAGAAGCTGGTCTGAAATGGTTGTATACTGTATGATTTCAATTATATGACATCCTGGAAAAGGCAAATATTTCCTCAGCCAGGTGATAAAGGCCAAAATCAACAGGAATAAATCCTATGGACAGTACATACCCACAAATCCTAGATATATATGTACCCTACAATGGCATTTTAACTCTGTGACCCTTCTCTCAAAAACAAGTTATCCAGTCTAATCATGACAAAAACAACAGACAAACCCCAACTTAGAGACACTATACAAAATACCTGATCAGTACTCCTCCAAACTGTCACTGTCATCAAAAACAAGGAAAGTCTGAAACTGTCATAGTCAAGAGAAATCTAAGGAAACATGATAAGTAAATGTAATGTAGTATTCTGGATGTGATCCTGGATCAGAAAAAGGACATCAGGGGAAAACTAAGGAAATGTGAATAAATTATGGACTTTAATTAATAGTGTATTAAATAGAGGGAGACGAAACATGAGAGACTTTGGACTCAGAAACAAACTGAGGGTCTTGGAGGGGAGGGGGTAGGAGGATGGGTGAGCCTGGTGGTGGGTATTGAGGGCACATACTGCATGGAGCACTGAGTGTGGGGCATAAACAATGACTCTTGGAACACTGAGAAGAAAAAGGAAGGAAGGAAGGAAGGAAGGAAGGAAGGAAGGAAGGAAGGAAGGAAGGATGGATCAAATAATTCATTAATTCTAACAAATGTACTAAGGAAAATGTTAATAAGAGAGGAAACTGGGTATGAGGTTTATAGGAACTCTACCTTCTTCATAATTGCTCTGTTAATCTAAAACTGTTGTAAAATACAAAGTTTATTTTTAAAAACAACTGTATTTTCATATATAAACAATCAGAAAGTGAAATTTTAAAATTCCATTTACAACAGCATCAAGAAAAATAGGAAATACTGTATAAATCTGAAAAGTAGTACAGGACCTATACACTAAAAACTACAAAACATTACTACAGGAAATTAAAGATCTAAACAGTGGAGAGATGTACTGTGATTATGAGTGGGAACACGTGAAATTCTTTAGATGTCATTTTCCCCAATTCCAATCAAATTCTCAAGCAGGTTTTTTTTTTGTATATGCTGTGAAAATTATTCTAAAATTAAAATAAAATACAAAGGAATTAGAATAGCCAAAACTACTTCGAGAAAAAACAAAGAACGGAGGACTAACATTACCTAATTTGAAGACTTAAAAACAAAAACAAAAACAAAGTAATCAGGCAAGTTATACTGGGATTGAGATATATAAATAGATCCATGAAATAAAACTGATCAAGAAAAGACCTATAAATATATGGACAACTGACCTTCCACAAAGCACAAAAAAACAAGAAAGGATAGTTTTTCAACAAATACTGGAACAAATGGATATCCCTATGCAAAATAAAAGGTAAACTTTGACCTGTACCTTGACTATATATGAAAATTGACATGAACAGCAGATTTAAATGTTAAGCACTATACAACTGCTAGAAGAAAACACAAAACAAAAATCTCAGTGACCTTACACTTGACAATGATTTCTTTAAAAGAATACCAAAAGCTGGATATATTTTTTTAAAAAATCAATAAATTTCACTT
The DNA here is from genome assembly GCA_004023965.1 of Spilogale gracilis. NCBI lineage: Eukaryota > Metazoa > Chordata > Mammalia > Carnivora > Mephitidae > Spilogale > Spilogale gracilis. The sequence continues at coordinate 3,282 of PITA01021532.1, forward strand.
AATCAAAATGAAAAACATTTACTCTTTAAAAGACAGTTAATATAAAGGTAAGCCACAGAGTGGGAGAAAATATTGCAAAATATACCAGGACTTAGAATTTAGAAAGGATTTGTGCAAAAGATATGAACAGACATTAAGGAGAATAAATGAATGTACATAAGCACATGCTCAGATGCTCAAAACCACTAGTCATTAGGGAAGGCAAATTAAAACTGTAATACATACCTATTGAAATGGGTAGGATTAAAAAGATAATGCATACCAACTGTTGATAAGGCTACATACGTAACACCTGCAACACTCATACACTACTGGTTCAAATGTAAAATAAAACAGTACAACCACTTTGGAAAATGGTTTACTAATTTCTTCAAAATGGAACATACATCCATCACATGACTCAGTCACTCTACTCTTAGGTATTTGTCCAAGAAAAATAAAAGCTTTTGTCCATACAAAGACTCATATAAAAATGTACATGAATCTTTTATTTGTTATAGGCCCAAACTGGAAACAACCAAAATGCCCATATATTCACAAATGGAATACTACTCAGGAACAGAAAGCAATAAAGTATTGAATATACAACAAGGATAAATTTCAAAATAATTATGCTGAGGGAAAGCAGCTCACTAAAAGAATATATACTATCTGATTTCATTTATATAACATTTTAGAAAACCCAAACAAATCCCGAAGTCAGAAAGCAAATCACTGGTTGTCTAGGGATTGGCAGGGTAGCTGAGAGGTTACTGAGGGGCATGAGGAAACTTTCAGGAGTAATGGCCTACCACTATCTTGATTGTGCTGATGGTTTTACAGACATATATCTACTTACCAAACTGAACACTTTAAATATGTGCATTTACTGTATATATGCCAACTGTTAAAAGAAAACAAATATATGCAAAATCCTCCAAATATACATCTATCTGATAGAATATTTTCGTAAACTATTAAAATGCTTCCCAGGAATTTCTAATGACACAGGCAGTGCTTATCATATACAATTAAGTGAAATTGGCCAAATATATAACCTAATATAGAATGACATCAATTACACAGAAAGCTTACACAACACAGATGGAAAAATTCTTGGTTAGAAAAAGATCTATATTAATAATAGTTTTCACTGAGTTATGGAATCATGGATGATTTTAATTTTCTTTATACTTTTCTCTATTCTCCAAGGTTTTCTTTGTTTTTGTTGTCTTATATTATTATTTTTATTTTTCCTGAGCCTGTAATATCCTTTTAAACAGGAAATTAATAAAAATAAATGAAGGGAAAAAATCTGTCCTGACAAATGATTTCAACATATGTACCACATATCCTTGAAAGATCAAAGAGGAGAATCTGGGAACTCTTACGTGAACCAAGTATTATCTGTAGACTTACTATTTCACACTCATAAGAACCACAGTTTTTCAAATGTTCACAGATGCACTGTAATTCAACATTACTGAATGTGTAGAGATATTTTCTTAATTTATTTAATGACAGCGAGAGAGAGAGAGAGATCACAAATAGGCAGAGAAAGAGGAGGAAGCAGGCTGCTGAGCAGAGAGCCTGATGCAGGTCTCGATCCCAGGACCCTGAGATCATGACCTGAGCCGAAGGCAGAGGCTTTAACCTACTGAGCCACCGAGGCACCCGAGACCGATCTTTCATATCAACAGACACTAAAAGTAAAACTGCCAACACGCAGGTCTTCAAAAACATATTCCCTTATGTTTATTGCCTGTAGGTTGCTTTAACTGGAATTTCTTCTGCAACCATACCAGTACATAGGAAGGGCTAAGAACCTACTTGGCATTCAATTAACAGAATTTCCATTACATTTTCCTACATGTACAAACGCCAAAGTCAAATATGCTCTGTACCAGAAGGACTTTGTAAAAGCTACTTCAGTTAAACATGAGGCTTTCTGCAAATGTAAGGTGAAGATTACTAAAAGTCTGATTCCCAGTTAAGTATGGCATTACTAGTCTATAAGTGATCTTCAGGAAATCATTTAATGTATGCTGAGACTTCTACAACTGGTCCATAATAATCCTCTCAGAAATTAAAGTCAACAAATAATTATTATAAAATACTCTACAAAAAGCAGATCTAGTAGTTATAGTAAACAAGCTGTTTAAAGGTAACTTACCTCAAAGAATTATTCTCTGCCTTTTGTCTGCCAAGTTCACTTTCAGTATCCATTGCCTTTCTTGCTAGTGATTTCATTTCTTTTTCGACAGTGGTTATAGTTTCCTTCATCAAAGTCATATTTGACATTTGCTCCATACGTTCATCATCAAGCTATACAAGTAGAATGACAAGGTTACTGCCACCACTAACAAAATCTTCCTAAAGAGACATCCTCTCTGTGCAAACTGTGGCATGAAATTTCACGAGGAGATGATCAGATTAGACCGGAAGGTTGTGAGAGACTGTATGGGCAACGAAACGTACCGTGGCACTTGAATAAAACCAAGCCATTGCACAACCCGTGCATAAAGCCTATCACAGTATATGCATCTACATTTTCAATCTGGTAATTTTACTGTAGCATATATATCTTATTTGCAAAGGATTTGTTGTTCAATATTAATAAGTTATACATATAAAATGGAATTATGAAAATAATGTTTTTTCTCTCTTAAGTAATGCTTTTTGGTCATTATAACAGCATAACACAGATGAATGTATAAATATATTCAATTAAATTTGGTAACAGAACTCAAATTGTTTATATAGTCATAATATCTCAAATATATATTCATAGCATCTAAAACTCTTGATTAGTAAAAAGGGGATGCTTCACATTTAAATTCAGTTGAAATATAATCTTCTCATTAATTTTAATTTCATAATAATTTCTTCTACCCTAACTACACTTTAGGTAGAATAAGCCAGTGTCTCAGTATCTGGCAATGTTTTGTTTAATGAAACAGGGAGATGAGAAAGCTGCTAAAATCCCATGGATGTATCCTTAATGGGTTTTGTTTTGTGTTTTTTTAAAGAACACACTTTGCAACCTAAAAAAAAAAAAGACTTTACTTACATTTTTTTTGAAGGAAATAAACAATGAAAAAGTGATAATTTATAAGACACACACTACTTAAATGTTTAAGTATTACTAACACTATCTCAGGAAAATAAAAGAACTTAACATAAAAAAAAGGAAAGGGGGAAGGTATTGACAGTTTATAACTGAAAACACAAAAGTGATTTTTCTTTACATTATGAACTGTACACTCCAGCTCTTCTATCCTTTGTTCCAAGTGAGCCTTCTCATTAAATGCTGTCTCTTGGGCAATCTGTTTGGAAAACAAAAACAAAACAAAATATGTTCAATGTCACTACACTGTGTTTCACAAATGGTCATACAGATAAAATTCATCCAAACCTTTAGCCTTTCCCTCAGGCTATCTCGTTCTGTGGTCATTCTTCGTAAATCAGTGAAGGCCACATCTCTTTCAGTCTCCACCCGCCGGAGGATGGCATGCGCTGTTGTTGATTTAGGAGACTTACAATTTTTCATCATTTCTCGTCGAAGTCGGGCAATTTCTTCCTGTGCCTATTATTTAAATACACAGACTTCTATTTAACAAGTTTCAGAACAGACATAAATACAGCAATCTTATATCCAGCCAGCTAAAATACAAACTATTTATAAAAATGCATTCAATCAGATAATGGTTTTTTTAGTGAGTTTATATAAATAAGTGTAAATGATGTCCAAAATGTGAGTGAATATATAAAAATAGAAGTCTGGTTTATAATATCTTTGACAAAAAATTTTTAAATTAATTTGGAGGCAGTCAACATAAGAGAGAATGTTTTACAAATGTTTTGTGATATAAACTTGAATTCAGTAAAATTAAGGTAAAATACTATTTTAATAAATATGACAGTGTTCCCATCTTTTTCTAATAAATGTAAATGCCACTTCATGTCCTGGCTACTTTTACCCTAACGGAAGGCTCACCAATCCTTTTTTTTTTTTTTTAAATTTTTATTTATTTGACTGAGAGAAATTCAGCTAAAGAGGAACACAAGCAGGGGGAGTGAGAGAGGGAGAGGAAAGCTTCCCACCGAGCAGTGAGCTTGATGCAGAGCTCATCCCAGGACTCTGGAATCATGACCTGAGCCGAAGGCAGACACCTAATGACTAAGCCACCCAGGCACCCCTCATCAATCCTTACTGACAACCCAAAACAGCCTCTCACACTTGTTCAACAATCCTCAGGTCCTAAACCTCTTAAACACCTACAGATGATTTTATATCCTACTATGCTACTTAAAAGTCCCTAATCTTTCTTGATTTTGATCACTACCTATTCAGCTGGTCTCCAAGTCTCAGAGGAAGATATATTACTTCCCAATTTCTATAGAAAAGCTTTTACGAGAATCCTAGACCTCATCTCCCAAAATGCCTTCTCAGACACTCCTGACTCAATTACAGTTGACCCTTGAACAACATGGGTTTGAATTTACATATAGGTCCACTTATACACAGACTTTTCTAATAAATACAATACAGTATTATAAATGTATTTTCTCCTTATGATTTTCTTACTAACATTTTCTCTTCTCTAACTTATTTTATTGGAAGAATGAGGACATAAAACATATGTAAGAAATGTGTAATTGACTATGTCATCAGCAAGCTTCTGGTCAAGGCTAGTTGCAATTCAATTTGGGGGGTCAAAAGTTATACAAAGATTTTCAACTGTGCAGCAGAGTTGGCACCACTAGTACTACCCTGTTCAAGACCCAGTTGTATAATTATTTCCTCTCACTTTGAATAGCACCCTCTCCACTGGCTCTTTCTCCTGTGCCTTCTAAAATAACACGTGGCTCCCATATCTTGAAAAACTGTTATTTAACCTTGTTGTCCCACTTACCATCCCGTATCTCTTTTGCATTTGACAGAATTTTTTTAAGCACCATGGTCTGTGCCTATTTGCCTGTCCCTCCGCACCCACTAACCCACCCCAGTGTGAACTACTGGGCTCCTATACCTACCATTTCACAGAATTTCAAATAATGGCCTCACCAAATGGCCTTTTCTCAATTTCCATGTTTTATATTTGGCAACATTTGCCATTGTCTTCAACACCCTGTTTTAGACTCTTTCTTTCCTTGGGCTTAATATTGTTCTACCTTAGATTCCTGTCTTCTTTATTTCTTTTAAAGATTCCCATACTGGGGCACCTGGGTGGCTCAGCTGGTTGAGCGACTGCCTTCGGCTCAGGTCATGATCCTGGAGACCCGGGATCGAGCCCCACGATCGAGCCCCACATCGGGCTCCCTGCTCGGCAGGAAGCCTGCTTCTCCCTCTCTCACTCCCTCTGCTTGTGTTCCCTCTCTCACTGTGTTTCTCTCTGCCAAATAAATAAAATCTTTAAAAAAAAAAAAAAGATTCCCATACTAATTGTAAAAAAAATCCTAACATTACATCTGTTCCTCTACAGCTTTCTCATTCAGAGATCTCATCTACTCTGAAAGACACAGACTCACCTCTAAGAAGATGAACTCCCCATCTACATATTCATTTTTACCTCTCTTCATTACAGTCCCACATTTTCTTCTGCCTCAATGTAATTATCACCTGATTGTATGACCATCATCTTACTCCATCTGTCTGCAAACAATACATCTTTTCCCTCAAATCACCAATGGCTTTGCTATTTTTTTTCTACTATCAGAATTCTTCAGTCATTCAAAAAAGAACTTCAGTCAGGTCCAGTCAGGTCCATTCATCCCTCCTTTTTGCTAAAATCAAATCTTGTCAAAGCTTCTGTTATAATATCTATTGCATCTCTCCCTATCCTTATTTCCACTGATAGCACACTACTTTAGTTCTTAATGCTTCATACATGGACTGCTTTCACAGCCTTCTAAAGAGTCCACAGTTTCTCCTTCCTCCAATTCTCTTGAAAGAGAAACTTATAAAAAGATAACACAGAAAGATTACGAAAGAGATAATATAAAATTGTTAACAGGTTAAAATTGTAAAAATGTGGCTTTGGTCATTTCTTCTGCCCTAAGAAGCAAAACAAAACACAACAAAAAACAGATTTCCCACTGCTTATAAAGCAAAGTATAAAGCCTTTTCAAGGCCCACTACATAGCCTCTACATGTGCTTCAGAAGTTGGCAAACTACATGTAGCTCACAGGCCAAATCCAGCCTGACTCCTGTTTTTGTAACTCTATATAAGCTGAGAATGCCTTTTACATTTTTAAATGATCAAAAAAACCCCCAAAGATCTCATAACATTTATCATAGGTAAAAATAATATGAAATTCAAATTACCAGGTCCAAAAGTAAAGTTATATTTTAACACAGCCAAACTCATTCATTTGTAAATTGTCTATAGCTACTTTCACACTACGATAGAGTTGAATTTCATACTACGACAGAGTGAGATTGTATGGTCTGCAGAGCCCAAGATAATCTATTTTCTGGCATTTACAGAAAAGGTTTGCAGACCCCTGCTCTAGTCCAATTTACCTCTCAAGCCATAGCTCCCCCTTAATACAATGGCATATAGCTTTTAGTCTAGTTTTAATCTGATCCATTTATCTACTTATTTTCCTGCCTTTATCCTTTGTCTCTCACCATTCCTTTGGCTGAAATTCTCCTTCTTACTCCTTTCAAGATAATAGGAACTCCATTCTTCCCTTAGGACTCAAATTCCATATCATCTAGCAAAGATTTCCTTAATAACAACAACTAAAAATACACACTTCTTTTATTTCTTGAAACATCTTCTGGACTACTTACACTCAAGCAACAAAAAATACTTATTATACAAGACAATATACTTTATCTCCCCAAGTAGACTATGAACATAGAAAACAGTGTTGGTATTTTACACTTTTTTTCTTTTAGAGTGGCAAGCTCAGAACCCTGCATACAGTAGCAATAATTCTTAATAAAATTTGATATTTTTAAAAGAAATCATGGGACACCTGGGTGGCTCAGAGGGTTAAAGCCTCTGCCTTCGGCTCAGGTCATGATCTCAGGGTCCTGGGATCAAGGCCCTTATTGGGCTCTCTGCTCAGCGGGGAGCCTGCTTCCCCCTGACTCTCAGCCTACTTGTGATCTCTCTCTCTGTCAAATAAATAAATAAAATCTTAAAAAAAAAAGAAATCATGTTGGGGTTTAATCATTATGGGGTTTAATATTTGTTGAGTAAATAAGCTATATGATTAATAAGGGTTATATATATAACTATATGTTAAAAATAGATATAAACTACAAACTGATTTTACTCTCCTAAATTAGGCAAATTATAAGCAGTTCCTAAAGTGATTGACAGTGTATCAAAGTGACACTAGCATATTTTAATCCCCAAATCCCAAACTGTTTACCTTGAACGCATCATTTCCTATCATTTAACACTTCTCAATTCTCATGCCAAAATCAGACTATTTCTATGTATATGATACTTTTTGGATATGAGGATAAACACATATATGTGTGTATGTACACATACACTATTGTATTGGAAATATATTCTATTTTATTAAGAATACCTTAAGAACAAAGTAATTCCCAAATGTTAGGTTAATCTGATTGGCAGATTTAAGCATTCTTAAAGAACTTAAAAAATTACATATCTTGAAAATTGAATATTATTAGATATGTTTTTAAAAATAAATTTACCTGTTCATAAAGAAGAAAGGTCTTGTCTCTCTCAGATGTAAGAACCTTGACATTACCCTGAATTTCTGCCAAATGACGCTCATATTTTTCCAGCATGCATTTAAGTTCTTCACGGTCTCTTGTTGTCTTCAAAAGCTCTACATCACAGTTTGTACCCTACAATTATTATATAAGAAATCTGAAAGTCTTCTTTGACATATTGGTCTAAGAAAACAGTGCTACTAATAGCAGTACACAATCTCTACTCAAGCAAACATGACTATACAATGAAAGGAAATGATGAAAAAACAGTTTTAAAAAATCACTTCTCTTTTAAACAGCTTCATTCCAAACTGGTTCACATTTATCTGATTACCTCCAAACTACTACCAATACTGTGGATAAAGAATAAAATTCAATGGTCCACTGTGCCATCAAAGAGACCTCTATCTGCCCCATTCTTGGATATATCAATTCATGCCAAATCAAAATGAATTATTTGCACATTAGGTAAATCAAAGAATAAAAGTCAGTGTTTGAGCAACAAACTCCAAAATATTTGTAAGCTTTCAAAACCTACCCGGGAAGATGGAGATGGGCGTCTTGGACTTTTAGATCTACTTCTGATCATCTTTCTCAAATTTTGAGCTTCACTCTTGTAGTAATCTCTGTCTGCTTCTAAAGTCTTGACAAAGGAATCAAGTCTGGAAGGAGATTTATTTTGTGCTTTTTCAGTCTCTAAAATTATCTTGCCAAGGAGGAAAAAATTACGTCATTATTTCAAGCTACACTATAGCATCATTTTCTACACGAAAACTGAATAAACAGCATCCTTAAAAATAATAAATTTGGTTTTTTAAAAATAATTCATCAATACTTTTTAAAAAGCAGTTAGATGCTTTCTTTTTCTAGATTTTCTGAATTACTATATTTTTATTTAACTAAAAGAACCCCTAAATTTACTCAATAATTTTAAGAAAAAATGGTAAAGAAATTTCAGAAAGGCCAGAAATGTCCACAGATCTAGTTAGAAGTCCTAGACATTAAATTAATTAGCTTAGGAAACTTGTATGCTAATATTAAAGCTTCTGTTTATGGCATCTAAGTTTTAGTCAATAATTGTTCAATGAATGAATAAATTAAATGAATGCTGGGTATTTTATACTTGTATACACTTTCAAGTACATTCCCATTCACCTTAATGTATTTAAAAGCATTTTTTCTTTTACAATATTTATTTTACCAATACTTTATTGGGGGAAAATTACAGATATGCTTTCAGAGAGGGTATTCCAAATATTTTAAATGATAACATTAAACAGTCTAAAAGGAGTTTTCATTTCACATAACTTACATATGATTTAATATTTATTACTAAGACGGATATAAGTTAATGTGTAAACAAATGCATCTTATATTTTGAGAATTAAATTACTCACAGTCATCATTTTAAATCAAGTAACAGCTAAGGGTGATAATAAAACCAACCAAGTTCTCTCCACCTCTAGGAGAGAAAGGTATAACGATGAAATGGTGTAAGAACAACAATGCTCTTACAGATGGGAAGTGCCTCTGTGTACCAACTAGAGTGCTGATTTTAGAAAGTAGACATTTTTTGTTGTTCACAAAATGCATGAGAGCTAAAATACATATACCATTTTTCTAGTATAACAGAAAAAAAATGATACCTCCACATATATTTATAAAAAAATATACTTACAGATCTAAGCCTTTTTATTGTATCTTCCAATACTATTATATTATTTTGCTGGCAAATGAGTTCAATCTGAAAAATAAGCCAGAAAAAAATGTTATTTAGATTAACAATATTTAAACAGATTCAACTAAAAATAGAACACCAAAAAAGGAAGCCACATGAAACACCAGGTACTGGCAAGGATGTGGAGCAAAAAGAACTTTTATGCACTGTTGGTGGGGATGCATACTGGTACAGACACTGTGGAAAACAGTATGGAGATTCCCAAAAAATTAAAGTTAGAATTACCTTATGATCCAATAATCACACCACTGGGTATTTACCCCCCAAAAAAAAACAAACACTAATTCAAAGGGATACATGCACCCCTGTTTACTGCAGCATTATTTACAATAACCAAATTATGGAAGCAGCCCAAGTGTCCATCGATAAATGGATAAAAATGTGGTTTTACATATATATATATATATATGCACACACATACACACAGACACAATGGAATATTATTCAGCCATAAAAAGAATGAAGTCTTGCAATTTGCAACGACACAGATGGAGTTACAGAGTATAATGCTAAGCAAATTAAGTCCGAGAAAGACAAATACTATATGATCTCACTCATATGTGGAATTTAAGAAACAAAACAAATGAGCAAAGGGAAAAGAGAGAGAGAGACAAACCAAGAAACAGACTCTTAACCATAAAGAACAAACTGATAGTTACCAGAATGGGGGCTGGGTGAGATGGGTGAAAGAGGGGTTGGGGATTAAATCGTATGCTTACCATGATGAAAAAAAATTAAATTAAAAATTAAAAAAGGGAAACCATTTAAAAATAAAATCATGTACTGAATAATTTACAAAAGAAAAGATAATCTACCCTTTCTGTTCACCTACCTTTGGATGGTAAATGAACATAGGATGAAATATAGCAGTTCCTTTCCATTAACCTAAGTTTGTTATGAAACAGTAATTGGTTATATTTTACCAAATTACTCCCTACAAACTGCAAAAAAGTGTTAATACTAATTATAATTCTGAAGATGATAATAGGGAAGAGATAAAAGAATGAGTAAGATAAAAAGTATTCCCAAATCACCAAAGTCAGAGTGATTGCTTTCTCTTCTGAACTCTTTTAATAATTTAGTTCAGTCAGACGCATAAAATACTTTTTGTCTCAGTTTTAGCACATTGAACCTACCTAGTCTTATAGTACAGCTACCTGTAGTCATATGACTAGATTGTATGTTTTTAGAGGACAGTGACTATGTTTCCATGCAAATATCTATTCGATATAACCTAAGCTATAAATTGGCATATTAGTTTAATAAATTTATTTCTCAATTCATAAACCCTCCCCCTCACTAAACTGTTTCCTGCTATATTTTAAATCTAGCTTCTCTGGAATTATTGCTATTCAATTGTTATTTGACCCAAAATCCTTTATAAGATTTTTCTGGAAGTCATATTTTTTTGTAATCTATGAAATGCTAAGGGGCAATAGTATGAAACAAAACTTATATATAGTTGGATAAGCTGATACAGTTTTGGATAGGCAATTTTCAATGTTTAACCTACACTATTATGTAGATGCCAAAAAGAAATGGATCTATATTAAATTATGTATAAACGTGCCCACAGTAAATTAGGTATAAAAACTTACACTGCCAAAAAATTTATCTGACACATTGTTGTAAAAAGGAAATTTATACACACATATCATAAATACAGATGGAATATAACCAGTAATATGTACGTGAGGAAGATTATGTCTAATTATAGTAAGGTGTGATTTTCTTCATTATACTATTTTATATGAAATGACATTTTTATGATAAACATGCATTACTTTTACAGACATAAAAAACATAATGCTGATTCCACTCTGAAAAACAAAATTATAACTAGTCCAAATGAAAAGCTGCTAACTCAATGTTTTCATTTATCTGACAAATGATTAATGGGGACCTACTATGCACCTGGCATTGTGTTATATGCTGGGAATAGTGGGAAATAAAATAGACAAAAAAACCTCTGCCTTCCACCTGCACTCCAATGTTTATAGCAGCAATGTCCACAATAGGCAAATTACAGAAAGAGCCCAGATGTTCATCAACAGATGAATGGATAAAGATGCCGTATCCGTACACACACGGTGGAATATTACTCAGCCATCAAAATTGAAATCTTGCCATTTGCAATGACATGGATGGAATTAGAGGTTATTATGCTAAGTTAAATGAGTCAATCAGAGAAAGACAGTTGTCTTTTGATTTCACTCATGTGGAACTTAAGGAAAAAAAACAGGAACATAGAGGCAGAGGGGGAAAAATAAAATAAGATGTAATCAGAGGGGGAGAAAAACCAGAAGAGACTCAACCATAGGAAACAACCTGAGGGTTGCTGGAAGGGAGGAGTGTGGGGGGCTTGGGGTAACAAGGGTGTTGGGCATTAAGGAGGGCACATAAATGTGATGAGTACTGGGTGTTAAATAAAACTAATGAATCACTGAACTCTACCTCTGAAACTAATAATACACTCTATGTTAATTAACTGGATTTAAATAAAAAAAAGAAAACCTCTGCATTCATGGAACTTATATTCTAGTTGAAAAGAGAAAAACAAAAGATAACAGTTAAAATATATATCAGACAGTAACTGTCTTATTCCAAAAATACATAATGAGCATTCATATCTGTTCTAAGCAACTGAGATAAAAAAGTGAAAAAATAAACAAAGATCCCTTCCTTTGTGGACCTTACATTCCAGGGGGGCAGACAATAAAAAGTAAACCTAACAAATAAATTATATAGTACATTAGGGTAAAAAAAGACTAGAGTTAAGGATATTGGGAGTGCTTGTGAAGAAATACATTGGAATTTTAAATAGGGTTATCAAATAAGTCCTCACTGAAAGAGACCTGTGAGCAAAGAGAAAGGGGGTCAACTATATAAAAATCTGGAAGAACAGTCCAGTCAGAAGATACAGCAAAAGCAAATGCCTAAGGTAAAAGAATGTTGGCTAAATTCCAAGGAATAGTAAGGAGCTAGTGTGGCTGGAGAAGGGTGTGCATAGGGCAAAGCTGTTGGAAAGTACTACAGGAGGAGGAGGAATCAGCATGGGAGGGAGGGATAACTTAAATAGCTTTTACACTTTATCTTTCACTGGTTAATTTTTAAATACTTTTGATTGATGAATCACATACCAGTGTAACAGTGACAAGAGCTACCAAGGATCCAGTCCAAGAACAGCCCTTATGTTAATTAAAATATAAAGTGTATGAAAAAACTAGTAATGGTAAAATTGCAATTCTGCTTATTTCAAAAATGTATGTTCAATTAGCTGGGAAACACTGTATTATTAAGATATAAGTGATAAAAAAACTCAAAATGAGAAGATAAAAGGAGGCATATAATTCTAATGGTTTTAAAATACATTCATAAATTTTGATATTCCTTACTTCAAATGATGGAGCTTAATTTCTTTCCCCTTAAGTGTGGTGTATACGTAGTAACTCACTTCTAGTGAACAGGATGTGATGGTTCTGAGATTGAATCATAATAGGCATTGCAGATTCTTCCTTTCTGCCTCTCTTGGATGACTGAGGGGGAAGTGAGCAGACATAAACCTATAAAATAACTTTAGGGGGAGGTGCACCTGTCAAGGAACTGAAGCTTCCCCTTGAAAGCCAACAGTCATCTGCATATGTTATCTAAAAGCAAACCCTCCAGTACCTGTCAAGCCCTGACTACAGACTGGCCATCATCTTGATTACAATTTCCTGAGAAACCATGAATTTAAACAACCCACCTAAGTTATACTTGAAACTATGAGAAACAAATGTTTGTCATCTGAGGCCATTAAGGTTTAGGAGTAATAATTTGTTACACAGTAACAGAAAATAAAATAGTAAATATTCAAAACATTTTAAGGTAATAAATGATGGAAGAAGTCATTCTGTTGACCTTTACAAATATGACTAAACTCTTCCAAATAAATAAATTTAATATTATCTATCTCAATTCCAGACAAATACAGTTAACCTCAGCCTCTACCTCTCTAGAGCATAATCCCCAAAACTACAGGAATATAAATATTCTATCTCAAATCTCAAATCAGAAATTCTCTGTTTCAGTCCTCATCCTACAGATCAGACAAGGAATCTCTCCACAGTAACTGGATACCTAAATTACACTACCCAATGAAAAAAGGATGATGACAACATGCACTGGTGTTCATATCCCCAACACTGGTCATTTATCTTTCTAATCCCCATTCTACCTGCAACATTCACTTACTGAAGTTGGTGATTTCATTTCAGTACATTTAAACAACCCATCTGCCCACTCTTTATTTACTATTCAATGTCTTTCCTGCATCAGCAATGCTATCTCTACCCTAGCTTTCCAGTTCTAGATATACCAAACATTCCACATAATATGTGAATATATATTTCCTAGAAACGCTCTTTTCTGAGCTAGGCAGAATTTACATCTGGGGTTTAATATTTTCAGTTTTAGGTAAATCCTAGCTCTTTTATTTTAAATCTTCCCCATTTGTTAAATTCTCTTTTTTTAAGATTCTATTCACTTATTTGAGAGAAAGACAGAAACAGAGATAGAGCATGAACAGGAAGGTGAAGGCCAAGGAAGAAGCAGACTCCCCACTGAGCAGGGACCCCGATACAGGACTTGATCCCAGGACTCTGGGATGATGACCTGAGCCAAAGGCAGATGCTTAACCAACTGAGTCACCCAGGCGCCCCTTAAATTCTCTTTTTGATAGTAGAGGATTCACCCTGACAGAGTACTCACTCTCTAACACAGATTTTAACAATCCTTTAAAATTGATGACTTTGAAACTGGGTACTGTCTTCAAGGGAATATGGCCAACTAGGCCTCCTAGACTGGGAAGCAATATAATGTTTAATTTGAAGAAGAAAACCAGAAAGGAAACATAACATTGACCCAGTGTTCTTTAATTTGATAATCTTTATTATTTTTTAAAATATTTTATTTATTTGTTTGTCAGAGAGAGAGAGAGAGGGCACAGGCAGGGGAAATGGCAGGCAGAGGAAGAAGTAGGCTCTCCGCCAAGCAAGGAGCCCAATTCAGGACTCGATCCCAGGAGTCTGGGATCAAAACCCAAGCTGAAGGCAGATGCTTAAACAACTGAGCCACCCAAGCATCTCGATAATTTTTATTAAATTAAGACTGAACTTAATTTAACATTAAACTGTTAATGAAGGATAACTATTCTTAAAGAAACAGTATAAACAAAAAGAGTTTATTGAGAAATCAAGCTACTTTTAAATGTCCTTCAAATACTTCAGTAGCAAACATTACAAGGAAAATAATTCACAAGTTAAAACAAATCTTTCCTATCTATTCTCTCAAAGCTTCTTGCAGGTAACATTGTTAAAGAAGACTGTGTCCTGGGACGCCTAGGTGGTGCTGTCAGTTAGGCATCAAACTCTTGGTTTCAGCTTAGGTCTGGAGACCTCGCAGTCTGAGATGGAGCCCTACACTGGGCTCCATGCTGAGCAGAGTCTACTTGGGATTCCCTCTCCCTCTCCCTCTGCCCCTCCCGCTTGTGATGTCTTCTCTTGCTCTTTCTACAATAAGTAAATAAATCTTAAAAAAAAAAGCTGTGTCCTTACATTAAAGTAAGAAACTTCACATATTTCAATATTCCATTACTCAGAATTCTCACTAATTCAGGCTTATTTATCCTTTAAAAAGCAAAATTATTGCATATGAACAAATACCATCCTACAGTTTATTAGCTGGGCTATTATATTTCAGATTAGTATAACAGATAATGCTTTCAGTAACACTTAACATTCTCAGCCTGATCATTTAAGGGTTTTATCATATGCAAGCCAAAGTAGCATATAATATGCTTTATTATATGCTACCAAGAGTACATTAAAAGGTTATTTAAGAAATAACATGGAACAGCAATAAGCTTTAGGAAACTACTTTATTATGGACAATTTACTAATCTAGTGATAATAAAATCAAGACAAAGGAGTACATTCACACATTATCATTTTAAAAATTCAATAGATTGAGGGATGCCTGGGTGGCTCAGTCGGCTGAGCATTTGCATTTGGCTGAGGTCATGATGCCGGGGTTCAGGGATCCAATCCCGTATTGGGTGGCTCTGCCTGCCACTCCCCGGCTTGTACTCTCACTCTCTCTCTAGCAGATAAATAAATAAAATCTTTTTTAAAAAATTCAATGGTTAAAGATTTTTAAAAATTCAATAGGTTGACTCAGGCTTTGAAATACATTTTATCTTGTTTATAAGCCATTAGGTAATAATAAGAAATGAAACTGTCTTTATTTTTATAATTGTATGAAGTTATAATATAACTTCCATCATTTATTACATTAAAATGTTTCGGATATTTACTATTTCATTTTCTATTCCTAGGTAACAAATTACCCTACACCTTAATGGCTTCAGATGTCAAACATTTGTATCTCATAGTTTCAAGTACAGCTTAGTTATAAATCAAAGTTTATAATATGTGAAGTTTCTTAATTTAATGTTCCTAGTTTCTAAATTTCATGGCAGAGTACTAAAAACTCAATCAAGAAATAAAATGTTTATCAAAATAACATAAAGCTATAGTAATTAAAATAATGTAATAGTGGCACAGATAGTAACACATGAAACCATGAAATCAAACAATTCAGAAACATATCCACGTACATGAGAATTTAGTAGTTATTAAAATGGCATTTCAAATCAGTGACTAAAGAAAGGACTATCTAACCCTACCCCATACCAGAACAAAAAGAAATTCCAGAAGGATTAAAACTCACAAAAATATTAAAAAGTATTAAAAGACACTATAGGAAATATTCTTGTGGTTCTTGAGGTGAACTCCCTAAACAAGAATCAAAACTAGGTGGAGAACAGAGGATTTTTAGAGCAGTGAAATTATTCTGCATGATACTATAATGATGGATACATTTCATTCTACATTTGTCCAAACTCTGAGAACATATAACACCAAGTGTGAACCCTAATGTAAAGTATGGACTCTACGTGATAATGATGAGTCAATGTAGGTTCATCAATTTTAAGAAAGGTACTGCTTGGGTGGGGGATGTTACTAATAGGGAGGCCATCCATATGTAGGGACAGATTATATGGGAAATCTCTATAACTTCTGCTTAATTTTGCTAAAAACACAAAACTGCTCTAAAAACAAAGTTAATTCAAATTTTTAAAAAGGGGGAGAACCTCAAAAAAATAAAAGAATCAAAACTCAGAAGTCAGTAAAGACTGACAAATTTTACTACACAGAAATTTGAAACTTTGATTAAAAAAACCTTTTTAAAGTGTGAAATAAACTGTGTGTGTGAAAAAAGAAAAAGAGGATGGAAATATATGTATAATCTATTTGTTGGTAGAAATTTCTGCAGGAGAAAATTAGGAAGGAAGAGAAATGTCCTAAATACAGAACATTCTTGTTTTTCTTCAAATTTTTATTTAAAGTTCTAGTTAGTTAACATATAGTGTAATATTGGTTTCAGGAGAAGAATTTAGTGATTCATCATGTACATAGAACTCCCAGTGCTCATCATAACAAGTCCTCTCCTTAATCCCCACCACCCATTTAGCCCATCCCCCGCCCACCTCCCTCCATCAACCCTGTTTGTTCTCCATTGGTAAGAATCTCTTATGGTGTACTTCCCTCTCTCTCCCCCCCTTCCTGTATGTTCATCTATTTCCTAAATTCCACATATGAGTGAAATCATAAGATATGTGTCTTTCTCTGACTTACTTTGCTTAGCATAACACCCTCTAGCTCCATCCATGTTGTTGCAAACGGCAAGATTTCATTCTATTTGATGGCCGAGCAATCTTATATCATATATGTGTGTGTGTATGTATGTATGTATGTATGACACATCTACAGAGCAATCCTATTGCCTGAAGTTTTTACCATAGCTACATATTACTTAGGAAATTTTTTGAACAAAACCTTTTAAAAGAAATAAAATGTGCAATACAATTTAATCCTTAGAACTTAAATGTAATGTCAAATCTAAAAAACTGTCAAAATGATATAAATGTGAATGTCACTTTTGCCACTGTATTTAATAACTGCATGGTATTTAGAGTTAAAATCCTGATCCTAAAGTAGAAATAAAATCTAACTAGAATTACTGCAGTGTTCATTTCACAATATATAGAAATACTGAATCATTTTGTTGGACAACTTGAGCTAATGTAATGCTATATATCAGTTACAACTCAATAAAAAATCCTATTATGGTAGATGTAATACCTTTGCTTCTTCGAGTTCTTTGTCAGCAGTATCCACCACAAAATTTTTCTCTTTTTCTAGTTGCTCTGCTAGTTGGTCAATTTTAATCAATTCTTTACAAAGATGCTCATTGTGGCTGGTTAAATCATCTACTTGACTGCTTACCACCTCCTTACTATCCAAGAGTTTCCTAACATATTCTTCCAAGCCATGATTTGTCTGTTTGAGATCTTCAATCTGTTATAATCGGAAAGAAAATAAACATATTAAAATATTTCTTTTGCTTCCCTCTGAGAGAACAAGTAGGCGACTGCAATCAGGAAAGGAAGTTTGCGTCCCTGGAAGGAGACCTAACTATATATATATTTTTCACTTACAGAATTTTGTACCACATGAATGTAGTATCTATCTGAAAAAATATATTGAATGAAAATTTAAAGGCTTATAGCTACATATTTCAGAAACAATTTACAATTACTAAATTTACTATTGATTTTTAGCCAAAACTATTAGAAAAATGGCCAAAAATTTATACCTACACAAAAGAAACCAGTCTTGAAATTACTGAATTTTAGTATTAATTAGATGTTCAGAATTAAATTTCTAACTGTTGTTACCAAAATATGTTAACTCTTAAAAACAAAGTTCTTTTGAACATATCAATAACTTACTTGACTAAGCTAAATACCAAGTATTTGCTGACTAATGTGGAGGACCACAGCTTTCCTTCCCAGCCCACTATCAAATCAACAGATGAAGAAATGGGCCTTTTCTACCACGGAGGTATCCAAATGCCTTTAAAGGAAAAAAAAATATATTAGACCCATTGAAAATGAATATATGTCAGGACATACGATGAATTATTCAACTAAAGTTTCCTTTTTTTGCCCTGGCCTCAAGAAATTTTAAAGCCTACCTGCAACCCACCTCTCAAAACTAACACAGAACCTGTGTGCAATGATCTCTGTCTGCTATTCTTGTCCCAGGCTTTCAAGTTTGTTTTCCCCTATTCTTATTATGTAAGCTATTTTTATTACTTGTATCTTTTTTTTAAACTACATGATGTAGGATAAACACACATAAACTTCACTTTATCTATCTATACGTATGTCTTTTTATCTTTGTTCAGGACTTCCACAGCGCCTTATTTCTTAGCAATAAGAAAACACTGAAAATGTTTGCTAACTTTCCACTGCACCAGAAGAGGCACCTCCTGTGCCACCATAAAGCCTCTTACACAATTTAATCTTGGTATTTTATAATATATATTATTTGTTTACCTCCCTGTCCCTTCCACTAAATTCTAAGCAACTTTAAAGGGATTATCTCTAACTTCAGTATTAACACACCTCTAACTTCTGTACCATTTACTATATATCTAGCATATAATCTTAAATTATTTTAAAATGAAAAAAATAAATTATAAATTAAACACTCACTCTCCTCACCTCTAAAATCAAGCCCTATACTTTTACTAAATTCAAAAACACAAGTACTTTAGAAGAGGCAGTTTGAATTGGTAGAAAGGATGTAGGCTTTGGAATTAGGCAGACAGGTTCAAGTCCTGTTATAGTTCTTTACCCGTTACTTAATTCTGACAATTTACTGTATTTTCTTGATCCTAAGAGATACATCTGACTGCAGGAAAAATAAATGGAAGCTTCTTGACTTTCATCTGCTAAATGGAGAGAACACCTACAATTTTCAGGCTTGTAGGCAAGTATAACAGGTATAAAAGTTCAAGTAAAAGTTCTGGCAGATGACAGGTACTCAAAAAGTAGCTTTAAAAAAAAAACTTTTTATTTTGAAATAACCAAAGATTCACAGGAAGTTACAAAGTGTACAAAAGTTACAAAGCATACAAGATCTCCTGGGCCCTTAACCCACTTTCCCCAATAGCTCAACTTAAATAATTAGAGTACTATATCAAACTCAGAGATTTGACATTGGTACAATGTAATCCCATACATAGAGTGCTATCATCAACATCTCAGTAAGATACAGAATTATTCCATCACCACAAAGACTGCCCTCCTATTACCCCTTCATAGTCACATCCTTTCCCCTCCCCATCTTTAACTTTTAGCAGCCACTAATCTCTATAATTTTGCCTTTTCAGGAACGTTATATAAACAAACTCATGTGATAAAGATCATTGTATGTGATCTCTTAACATTGTCTCTTTTCACTCAGCACAATGCCATTGAGATCTATCAAAGTTACGTGAATCAACTGTTCCTTCTTTTTTATTGCTGAGTAATATTCCATGGTATGGATTTCCAGTTTTAGTCATTACTGATTAAGGGAAACTGTAGTTATTTCCAGTCTTTATGACAAATAAAGCTGCTATGAACAATCATATACAGGCATTTGAGTGGACATAAGTTTTCATTTCTCTGGCATACCCGGGAGTGCAGTTGCTGGGCTATATGATAAATGTATCTTTAGTTTATTAAGAACTAAACTAGTTTCCACAGTGATTGGGCCATTTCCCATTCCTATTAGGAATGTATGAGTGATCTCCTCATCCTCCCCAGCACTGAGCACTGTCACTATTTTTACTCATAACAGTTCTTATAGGCGTGCATTGTTATTTCATCTTGGTCTTAATTTGCATTTCCCTGTCGTTTAGAAAGAATGAACATCTTTTCATATGCTTATCAACATACATCCTTCTATGAAATATCTCTTCATATTTTTTGCTCATTTTCTAATTGGATAATTCCTTTTTACTGCTGAATTTTAAGAGTTTATGTATCCTACATATGTATCTTCTGGTAGAAATATGGTTTGTAGCTTGTTTTTTCAGCTTACTAAATGGGTTTTTCAAAGCAAAAGATTTAAATTTTGATGAAGTCAAAATTATCAATTTTTCTTTTATGAATCATGCTTTTGGTGTCACATCTAAGAATTCTTCACCAAGCCCAAAGCCCTAAAGATTTTCTGTATTACCCTAAAAAATTTCCACAGTTTTATGTTTTACATTTAAATTTATGCTCCATTTTGAATTAATTTTTTGTGTAAGGTGTGAGGTTTAGGTCTACATTAATTTTCAATTGTTTCAGCACCATTTGTTAAAAAGACTATCTTTCCTGCATTACACTGCATTTGTACTTCTGTCAA